>LUCM01003009.1:91742-113266 GCA_008360955.1 Fasciolopsis buskii | reverse complement strand
CAGTGGTTATGGTAGATGTAAACGATCTCTATGAAAAGAGAAGATATCACATAGGACTCTATATTCGTGGCGATAGTTTGAGGTCTGAATTGGTCAAAATGGACAGATATCGATGAGGTATGAGAACGAAAGACTCCAAGACGTTTGCCATATTTCGTCTGGAGGGTATCGTTTGGATTCGTCAGAAACAAGGTGATTTCTACGGGCCAGTCATTTGCATGAAGAGACGAGTTAATGAAAAGTAGGGGTGAGGGTGATAGTGAATGTTTTTTAGAAGACGTTTGCAGGTTGTGGTTGCCAGACGGTGTTGGCGAAGGTGTTGGAATTAGTTAGGTGAGTGAGTGGGAGAGGGCTATGGGTGAGCCACCCTATACGCAGTTATAACGATAAGGTTTATGGATATGAAGGCAGACTACTGAGCGATAGGTATCGTTTTTTCAGGCAGAGGAACGGTGAGATGCACCCGACGTGGAACCGCACGTAACTAAGTAGGATGCTCTGGTGTCGGAGCTCTGTGTGAACTGGAAGAGACTAGGTTGCTTCCTATATGAAATGAGTAGGTAAATTTACTTTCCTTTCCGTAATGAACGAAAAGGTGACATCAATGCGTTTATCAGGAGCCCAATCCAGTTTCATACACTCCATCCTCAAGTGAGTATTGGTGTTATAGATTAATGAGAGAGGATACAGTAATTACTTTAGGTACTTCGTTTTACAATGCACTAGATATTGGTGACAGAATGCACAGCTAATGGGGAGGTTCATTCCATGATGACGAATATCTAACGATGAAGAAATTGGCTCTAACGGAAGTCTTCGCATCAGGGAGAGCTATAATATAATCCGCATTTCGGAAAGAGCACGGGAGTGGGTTTCTAACACGAGGTGCAGAGACACATCTGTACACTGTGATAATATTGTTAAAGAGTACCAGGTTTACTCTTATGCGTCAGAGCCACAAAAGATTTAATTTCAGCGTATCAAAGCGTTCCATGTAATTGAGTTGTGTAGAGTAGCCAATCAACTGCTTAGTGAATGCACCCTGGACGTTTTCAATCGCCATTCTGTTGCATTGCCTCCTGTTAGAGCAGGCCAGAGAGCAATACTACAGAATGGGTCTGACGTGGGTCCTAAATAGATGTAGTTTGCTTTCGTTCAAATTCAGAGTTCGGTGTAACAGCCCCACTAATTTTTTGCTTCCGCTACTTGTGCGAGAGCACGCTCCGAGAATTTTAAGGTGCAGGAATTATTTAGACCCAGGTCCCAAACTTCGTAATTAACGGGGATGGTTTTGGTTCGAAGCCCGAATTCCCTTGGGAATTCAACGAATTTGTGCCCCATGATACTGCTATTTCAGCGGAGAATTTTATCATGCAGTCGTTTGCCCAGGAGTTGAGTGACGCTTAGTCTTGTGATATGTGACGCAATTTTGATATCGTCCGTGAAGAGAAACGGGATGCCGTTTCGAATAAAATCGAGGATATCATCAAAGTACAACAGGAAGGGCAGAGGACCCAGGACGTTGCCTTGAATCACACCACTGGGAAATAATCTAGGTTCAGATATTAAGCCAATTACTTGCACTATCTGCTTTCTAAATGACAAATAAGATGAAAACCACGACAGCGTTGGATCAACAATACCGTAGGATGCCATTTTACCTAGCAACCTAGGGTGGGCTACTCTGTCGAAAGCTTTCGTCATGTCTAAAAATGACTATAACTGATCTCCCAGTACTCAGGGCTGCGGTGTTAGTGTTCAGGCAGTCAGTCATGCATGTAGCGCAGGATTTCCTACGAAGGAAGCCATGCTGGCCATGATCAATAAGTTTATGTTCCAGAAGGTAGGCCATAAGACTATTCTTAATGCTGGAAACTTTATGAGTGTGGTTTATTGGGCGATAATTTGCAGGGTCACAGAGTATACCCTTCTTGTGAGCGGGTATAATATTAGAGGTTTTCCACTGTGACGGGAAGGTGCGGCGCTGAATGGATAAGCTGATGTTTGCTAACAAAATTGGGATATCGCTCCCACTTAATGCGAAGGCAGCCTGATGCAATGAATCGGGTCCAGAGTGGCAGCCAATTTTGGTTTTTACCAACAGCTGGACCACGTCCTTTGGAAGAAATGCAACTGTTGAGTACGAACCTGGAGTCAAGCGAGATTGGCATGGGGTAGAGGGATTGCTATCGTTTATCAGGGTGCACGCAAAGAATTCACCAAAAGATCCTGCAATCTCCTGTGAGCTGGTAACACAAATGTTGTTTTGAATGATATACGGAACTTGAATAGCTGAGGACCCAGAAGGAGTTCTGCGTTTAAGGAATTTTGCTAGTGCTTCGTTTAAAATTGGCTGGCATCCATTGAGTTTGCTGTGGGACTAGGTGCAGCGGGATGGAGTGGTACCTGATGATATCCCTAGAAGGTGGTAGGCAGATACGAGTTTGGCCAAATAGTTATTCATGTAATGGAAACTTGGTAGCTGTTCTGGGGTGTGAAAGGGGAGAACCAGAGGACTTGAATGATCTAGTCTGCCTTCGATATCTTGGTGCGTATGAAGTTCCAGTGGTTGTTGGTTTCTTTACAAAAGTGGTGCTGAAATTTGAATCGGCTTTTCTTAGTTGTCTAATATCGGCCTCTTGGGTGTAGATAGCACCGGTAGCTTCCGTTTCGGTGACAAATTTGAGGCATATTGGGTTGGGGTCTGTGGCTGAGGGGAACAATAGGACCGGCTTTGGGGTTGGCTGTTATATTAGGCAGACCGAATGTTCTAAACATACTGACCGCCTCGTTTGCAGGTTTGCGCTGGGATTTTGAGGATGCTGTTGCAGATGAATGCAGTGGGGAATTGTACCCTGAAGTGGATGGTTCAAGGTGCAACTTTTAAGTGGAGGTTGAATGGGAGGTGAGAAGAGTAACTTATCTAAGTCAGCTTCATGTTTCGGAGGGAGTTTTTGGGTTTTTGATAGTGAACATGCGTTTGGTGGTGTAGGTGGATAGCAGGGGGACTTAATGAATTGTTAGCTGGGGGAGGCGGGGGTGCTCCTATTCTGGAGACCAAGTGCCTCGCGTTGGAGCGGTGTTTCATCCTCCGCAATCCTTATAGATTTGTACGGGCTGTTAACAGCGATGGTGTTTTTCTTCCTGATGAAGTTACGGGCTACTTTTTCGTCTTGGAATTGCATCAGGAGCAAGCAGGATTTTTGCTGTATGTTTTTTCTTAGTCAGAGACAGTGACTGGGTGAGTGATCCATGTTACACGCCTTCAGCATGTTTTTTGACCTTTTCCAGTGGTTAGCAGTCTGGAAAATTGAAAATTACAACCTTATATCTGTTCCGATATGTCCTAGTGATTCAGAGGACACTGAATCAATGAACTGGCCAGCCCAGCTAGGTCGTGCGGAGAGGGATTTGACGAAAGCTCGATGAGATGGGAAAGTGGAGCCAGCCTGGTGATCGTTGCCTCAGCTGTGCAACACAGCTCATCAATCGTTTCTTCAAGTCTTTAAATCTCATTTATTTCATGAAACACATCAACTAGCTTTACCGAGCAGTTTCCCATTTGACATTTTGGCTCGGATAGTGGCAAACCTGTTCTCTTGGTAATAATTTCCAGGCGGTTTGACTGCGGCATAGTGTTGAAAACTGATTTGAGTGAGAAAAACAGACTACGTGGAAGAGACAAAACTGGCGCACAAGCAATACGCAGAAAAATTTAAGGATTTTTTCTAAACAAAACACAAGGTTTCCAAAAAAGGATTTGTAGGTGAACCGGATAAAGCCAGGAAAACGAATTCAGTAAAAGTGCAAACTGCGCGCTTTCACCTACTGGATCTGAGAATAAACGAGACTGATGCTTGTTCACAGGGGAACCAGTTTGACGTAGGATGTGCGGAAGACATTTTGCTACTGAGTGAAGACTCAAATGAGTCTTGGCTGGAAGGGTGTATTTAAGAACTGTCTACCAGCCAGCAAGAGTGCCTTTTTTTAGATGGATTAGAGGATCGTTAAGGTGCAGCAATGCGTGATTCCAGTCCATGTTGAGAAACAGTACGGTTTTTAACCAACAATAATTCCGATCGATTGTAGCGGAGAACTGGTACCATAATCAAACCAAATATCCGACAGGAATTCAACGAAACAACGGTGACAGAATAGTAGCTCAGCCAGTCAAAAGGCGCGCGTCTGAAAGTGCTTAGTAAATATTTCTCAAAAGTCCCCATCGGGAGCTTCGCACAAGAAGTCTCATTTCCTCTTTCGCCTAAGCCGGTAAACATTGCTAATTAAGTGTAAATTACGGAGAGAAAGGATGCAGCAGATGCGAAAATACTGCCGTTCATACAGACCACTGTAGCCGGGACCTCAGAGGCGTTACGATCAATTTCTACATCACCATAATTCCACGGAAGATTATACTATTGGACGAAGTGATACAACATGATCGGTGGTTAAGTTCACGGAGTGAAAGACCGTACGGCCCAGGAGCTGAAATGTAGGCCCAGAAAATTTTGAGCAAGCTCCAGACTTATGCTGGATTATGGTTTTCCCAGATATGAATCAGGGTCGGGGTAACTAGCTCTATATGTTTTCGTAAGTTTGCGTGTAATGCGTCACTGTGCATTATATATGCATACATAAATGTATATATTAGGTGTGAGAAAGTGTACACTGAGTAGTAATGTGTATTGTAATGTTTGGATCCAAACTAGGAATCCTTGTCAAACGAGAATGAGTGGTTGAATGCGATGGCTAGTTCCGTTCGTTTTTGTGCACTGTACGTCTGATTGTCCCTATTCTGCATCGAGGTTTTGTAAAGATGACGTTATATATATATAATTCTAAAGTTCTCACCACAATCGATTCTGTATCACCAGGATTGAGTTAGAATATCTGCTATTGGAAGCGGACCGGAATATTGCCGACCCATTTGTAACCGCGCTAGATTATTGCTTTCCTCACGGTAGGCTTTCGGACATTCTCTGAGTAATCTGATGCATCATTTCCAGCGGCGTACAAATGGTGGTTAATGCACAAAAAGCTGTGACGAAGAACTGTGCGGACTTCAAATTTTCATCCTTATTCCCTACTGAATGCGCAGTATGGTCATAAACCGTATTCCGTCTTGCACCAGCCTGGGGTGCTAGCAGGTACAGTCAGAAACTGCAAAGCAGCCACACAAGTCTCCAAATAAAAGCTGTGTTATGTACGGATGGCTTGAAATCCTTATGGCACCGACAGCCAAAACATTTGCCAATAATGCTCTATATGATGGATTTCAAGAAGCTTTGGATGTCCGCTGGAGGTTGGTACACTCAGACCTGTTACAGTAGTTCTCAAGTGTGAACGCAAAACGCATCTGTTGTATCCAAAACTGCACCCGGGAATTTGCCTTTCAGAAGCAAAAAAACAAAAGCGACGTTGGAGGCTGTGGACGGTGACACCAATCCGGAATCCGTAGTTGCTGGAATGCAAGTTTTCTTCCTGTGCATTCAAACCTTATCCGAGATGAATACCACTACCTTCCCCTGTTTCACTGTCTTCTATTCTTGATGCTCGCGAAACAATGACATCACATAAGTTCTTAGATTTCCGGGCCAAGCCGTCAGCATGTGAGCTGGGCAAGTACTCCAAAGACAACTTTGTTAATATCCATACCTTCCCTGCACTCTCTTAAACTCAAGGTCGTCGCTGGAGTCGTGTCTCCGAGTTACTGGTGTTTGGGTCTGTCATGTTTTACAAACCCGAGGAAATTGAGGCGGTGAATGTACCAGAAATAGAAAACCTCTTCAAACTCGACTCTTGGTTGGAACCATATCGTTACGAAATCAAGCGAAGGTATTCTATTGTTTTCGTATTGTTCAGACCTTTACTGGCGAGCGCACACGAAGGCGCAATATAATGAGCTTTGAATGGGAATCCTATTTAATCTATTTTGAAGTTACTTCCCCGGTTTTGCCGGGCTTTCGATCTTTCGTAACTCTTGGTTTCTGAAACCTGTAATTTAGTTTAGGTCGTATGCCACACCGTTTTATTAGTTCATGTTAGTGAACCCAGGTCTGAGGTGTAACATTCATGTGTAATAAGTTTATGGAGCCAGTTTATTTACGCCAATTGTCCAATCTGACGGAATTCCTGAACAGTAGAATTTCCGTTCTTGCTTCTAAACCACTAGTTCGGGTTCATGTGCTGCTTTTGGTGTGGAGACTACGGTGGATGCTCATAGTTAAAGTCTTAGAGGAGGGACGTCTGCTTGACCGACACTATTTTAACTTGCTGGATGCTTAAACTCCGAATGTCAAGATTTTTTTCGTTTTCTCCTGGTCTTAATTTCAGATACAAATGCTACCTCGATCATCTCGATTGGATTAACAAAGTGGATGGGATCGAACGGTTCACTCAAGGCTACAAGGAATTTGGCATAAACGTTCATCCAGATGGAACTATTCACTGCAAGGAATGGGCTCCGGGTGCCAAGGAAGTTTACCTTCGAGGCGACTTCAGTAAGTGTCTTTAAATACCAACTGTCCAGCTTTATTTTGCAGATGATTGGAAAGAATTCACGCATCCGTTCCGAAACATCGGTTACGGAAAATGGGAGTTAGTGATACCTCCTAATCTTGGTTCTCCTGCTATTCCCCATATGTCAATAGTCAAAGTGAGTTTTAATTCTGATATCTCAAGTTACGATGTAGCTCTTGGTTGTGACTCACGATGGACGACGATTAGACCGCCTCAGTCCGTGGGCTCCGTACGTTTTGTGCCTCAACGAGAACAAAATCTACGATCAAGTCATGTACAACCCTTCGCAGGTTGATATCTTTGCTTTTTTCTGAGATTTTGTTATGTATTACAGAAATATCAAATGAAATACCCTCATCCCGAGCGACCCAAGAGTCTACGAATTTACGAGTGCCACGTGGGGATTTCGTCTACAGAGCCAAAAGTAGCTTCATATACTCACTTCAAGGACAACATCTTGCCGAGAATCAAAGATTTGGGTATGCTTCGTTCAGGTTTTTTTGTTGGACGTAAAAGCTGATTAATTTAATGGTAGTGGTTTGATGAAAAATGATTGTTGTGCAAGCAACCAACAGTAGGCAGCTAAAGTAGTATAAGTAAAAGCGCGGTATTATACGCCTATAATTAACGACTCCTCTGACAGTGCAGAGGCATTCCTTACTGGGAACTTAGAATTACCGTTAGGGTATCTTGAAAACCGGTGGGCGAATGAATCTTGTCGATATGATTTATCCGTTATCAACAAAATCTGGCCCTGCTACCTGGTCTTTGCGTGGATCATTATGATTCGGGAGCCGGAGCGGTCATCGTTAAACAACCATAGGTGGCTTTTAGACGCGCAGTTTTATTTTTTCACAGACGGCATGCTTCAAAATAATGATTCAGTTTCTCCCACCTAGTAATCGTCACCATCATCATCATCATTCAGCGTTTCACAGCAAGGCAAGCCTCACTGGCTGCCGCCTTTTTCCCAGGTTTATAAGTTTCTATAAAAGAGTGAATATCCAAGGGGAACAGGGAGTGGACCTACGCAGGCGGGAAAAGGTAAGACGCTCCTGCAGCCAACACACGGAACGCAGTTCAATCATTATTATTCGATAGAAAAAACGGTCTCCACTGTTCACGATTCGCTGCCATATCCCTCAGTGTCTCCAGCCAGCCAGTTGGCGAGTCTTTCGGACCCCAACTATGAATACGTGAGACACCTACTTTACCAACGTTCGCTGTACATTTTCTCATTCCACGTTGCCACGTCATCTGTTGGCCTCCATATGGCTTCTTTCGTTCCTATGGAAGAACACAAAATAGGGCACGATATGGTAGACGAGTGTGCGCCTTACGGAACACGTGACCCAACCAGCGTAGTCTAATAAGTTTAATACGATGAAATGAACTGCTCTCAGAAGTGGGACCCAACATCGGATTCCTGACCTCTGCATTACTCACCCGGTCACTCCATCCCATCCCAGCCATACTACGTAGATATCAGTGGTCGAAAACCTTTAGCCGACGAACATCTCCGACACGCATACTCCATGTCTCGCAACCGTGCATGACGAAGTTGCACAAGAATGGAGAGATGGGACACCCTTGTCGAACGCCACTAGTCGTTTCGAATGAACGTGACAGTTCACCGTCTACCTTAACGCGACCATAGGTATGCTAGTACAATGCTCGCAACAAGTTCACGAACTTCGTTGATATACCCTTCCGCTGGTCGGTCCACGGAGTCGGAAGCACGTTTCAAGTCGAGAAAGACTACAATCGTAGGGCGGCGGTGCGCGTGGCGCGTTTCGAGTATCTTTCGGAGAGTGAATATCTGGTCGATGCAACCTCGACCTGGCCAAAATCCGGCCTGCTGTTCGCGGATGTTACTCTCGCGAATCGGTATCAAACGACAGCATTATCGAAGCTAACTCCTTGGTAACTTTCGGAATTAAACGAATCCCACGATGATTGCTGCAGTCACTCTGTGTGCCCTTCTTGAAGTTGGGTATAATCAGTGACTCTTCCCACGATAACGGAATACGCTCATCGTTCCAAATATCACGAAGCAAGGAGGTAAGTGGTTTCATCAGCGCTTCCCCACTCAGTCCTATCGCACACGACTTCACTAACGGAAGTTCGCCGCCCACCGCTTTCGCGTATAAGTCTTCGACTGTTACCGGAAGCGGCCGCTTTCTCCATCCTTTCGGCTACCCTAACCCACCAGTTTTCGCGGTCATTCTGGAGGCTCATTGTCAACTGGCGCTGCAACTGTCGACGCATCTTATTCACTTCTTTGCAGTTAGGCAGCTGGCGTTTTTACGCCGTTAGACCCAGCGATCCTTGTGAGTTCCAGTGTCTTTAATGAACGCTAGATCTAGGACCATAGGCGAAATCTGCTGCCAAATGCATCGCCTGCTTGGTTTGATCCCACTGCTCGTCTGCATTGCTGCTCGTCGTAGTTTTTAGTTCGTCGGATAGTCTCTGTTCGTAGCTATTGCGAACATCCGAATCAGACAGTCTTTCGACAGCCAATCGGGTTTGTGGCATCGATGGCAGTTGAGCTGCAGCAAAAATCGTATGAATTAACTAACGCATGGTCCGATTTGATGTACGTGGTCCAGAACGATCTGCAGTTCTGGACAGAACTGCGCCAAAGGTAGCTTACTGCAGTATGGTCAATCTGACTCAGACCACCTGTCGAGTTAGAGCGCCATGCTGCTGCGCGATGTTAACTGTGTCGGAAATTCGTACTAGACAGAAATAAGTTATTACCTGCACAAAATGGGAGAGGTTTTTCCCCGTTCTCTGTTCGCTGAGCAGGCAGGGCACAGTGCCCACCTAAACAACATTCTGATACACTCAGTTTTCCAACTTGTGCATTGAAATCACCTGCCACCACTACAATGCTAGAGCGTTTGCTCTTCCGAACAAGAGTGACGAGGTTATCGTAAAATTCGTCTTTTTCCATATTAGTGCTGCAGTCTGTTGGAGCGTATGCCGAGATAACAACTAAACTGCACTTAACGCAACTATCCTTCCGGACGCCGACTGATCCCTGCAGTCTCACTTCGCACAATTGACTTTTGGTCGGAATCCAGTCTAAAAGGGCCGCTTCAGCCTTCTCACTTATGACTATTCCTACACCGAGTTGACCCGCAGCTTGAACTAATTCGTCTCCTGAAGTGTGTAGCAAATATGTTGACGAAACATTGGGCGCAGTTAGTTGAATTACTCCACTCGAATCGTGAATTCGTGTTTCACTCACGCAGCACACATCAATCGAAAGTGAGTACACTGTCAGAGCTAAACACGCTCGTTCGCCAGCCTGTGAGAGGANTGGGTTTACACGAAAGGAAACATTGAATCGGGTAATGGAAATCAAAAGATAAATTTGGCAAGAATTCCATCCAAACTGCTCGTCGATTGTCCCATGTACGTATGACATCCAGTCGGTTTCCGACTCGGTCAGAATTCTATCGGTCACGCTTTCCTTTTGGACATTTTAGAACACGTATCTTTTGTGCACTCTTCATGTCCATTTGCCTCAATCCAAAAATGGGGATATTGGCAAAAACCTAAACTAACTTTCAATTCGATGGAACTCGTTCGGCAGCAGCTAATCGGAGATTGCACATCATTTGTGCAACGTTATCTAGCCGAATATACTGTCGCAATTTAGATGTTTTCTAAAGTGTATCTGAATACAATGGGAAAATGCTTGCTCTTCGGATTAAGCGAACAACAGAGCTGTATGCTACTCGAAGTGTCACTAGGTTTCTTTGACCGCCTCGATATGTGTGGTTTGCCGTGAATAGGGTAACGAAATACTAGCCAAATAAGCAGCGCCGACAAACCGGGACAATAGCGAGAACGTAGTGATTTTCTCCTAGCAAGCTTTCTGCCCACAGGCGTCTGTTGATAGCAGCGTGGCCCGCCAACAAAATAAGATCATAAGACCATGCTCACTCCGAGACACTATGTATACCACCGGCTCTGGCGGAACTTCTGTTTCACGTTGATTCTCTAGTCTGAATTTAACGAAAGATATGTAAACTGGACCACCAGTCCAATGGCCATTAGAGGTTTCTGAAGGCAGTGTAACTCATGGGGAGAGATGATCAGGTATTGCTAGGGAGTCTATCCGCTAAGCAGAAAAACGATTAGGGTTCTCAACCAAAGCCTTTGGTTTTGACAAGAACCTGACCGCAAGGCAGTGGGGCATGGCTGAGTGGAAGCCTATTTACTTGGATCAATTATTCTTCCACTCGTTTTTCCGACTGAGCTGCTGACTCAGATCAACCCCCGACTTGGATGATCAGGAGGCTACTTCGTCAGTACTCTAGCCATTGACGTTCCAGGTATGATTGCTATCTAGGCTTGACATAAGCCATCCCGTATAGCTTGTTGGGTCAAAGCGGTACTTAAGCTCTGATGTCATGTCAATGTGTAGTCCCGTTTTGGCAAAGGAATTATGGGCTTTTAAATATCATGCGCCTTGGTTTTATGTCCCTTCGAACTCGAGGATTGTCGTGCGATGTATTCACTCTTGTACCGTTTTCATTCATCTTATTATACGGATGGCCTTTAACTCTTGGGCAATAAATTTTCTGAGACGGTCATTTATCATTCACTCGTTCGAAGTTCACGGATTGTGGGATTCTCATTTCACGGTAATTTCTATCATGAATAACTTAACAACTCGGGAGTAAATGAGTTGCAATGATGCGAGTTAAGAAGTTCTTCTCAGCTAATATTAAGTGATTGTGGAAAGGTGGAAAGGAAGGGAATTTTACGCATTAGAGAATTGCCGTATGTCGAAGTGCAAATTGGGGTGAGAAAATATACCGCGAACTTTGGTAAAGTATTATATATATATATATATATATTTATATATATATATTCCCCTACCGGCAACACGTTCCATCTCCCAAAATCGCTGCTAACAACAAATCGCGCGATCCCTACGCAAGCCTGGATTGATTTCACGTTTTCCTTGTCAGCCGTGCCTTATTATGCTCGCTACCATCCGGGATGGACTGGTTTGCTTCAAGAAGAGGCCAATATTCAGCAGAGATGCGTAATATCACAACGTGATGGTTCAAGAAACAACTCATTACGGCAGCGGAAGGCAAAGCATTCTTGAGAAGCGATCAGTGTTCATTGACGTTTCAAGGCGAGGGCAACCCTGGCTTTTAACCAGTGCGCTTCGAAAGATTGGTAGTTTTTGAGAGCCCCCCAAAGTACTTAGACAGCTTAGTGCATGCTAACGCGTTGTCGAAGTCGAGGAGAGTGCTCCAGTACGACCGACAGTCTTGTTAACAGCCCGTCCATCTATAGCTAATACGGAAGTGGCCGATTTGGGTCCAAAGATGGCTAAAAGAGTGAAACCCAGGCGGCGTACTGGGGATTGGAACGTCTGAAGCTCTTACTGACGAGAAACAGTTGTCAGTCGAAGCACAAAACCATTAACTATTCCTCATTTCAGAACGACAGAAATCGAGAAACGGGGCCTCCTTGATTGGCCTAATTCGAGGACATCCGCCCTACTCTAACATCCATGCCTCCTGCCAAAATTGCAATGTCACTCTGCCTCGCTGTGCATTCTTATCTTTTCCTGTCTATCTAGGTCCACTCCCCGTTCCACTTGCATATTCGTTTTGGTGGAAGGCGTTAGTCAATGCCGCTTATCCTTCTGTCTACTGCTGAACGATAATGATGTCAGTATTTGCTTTTAGGACCGTAAATGTTATCTTGTACCGGATTGATTAGCCTTTTTATCCATTCCCAATACTCATCTCTATTACCATTTGTTTTAGTTCGTTGCTGTTATACTTTTTCTGGCAACTGGTGCAAACATATGGACGAACGTAGTATGTCTTATCGAGTTTGTTGTGTACATCGATTTTCACTGAGCTTCAGGGGAAATGGTATTCATACGAACGCTTGGTCCGATTCTACATACTTGGGCCAGTAGAACAGAACTGCGCCATTGGTAGCCTACCCAATATACCTGTTCAGCCAGAGCTCCGTGTTGTTGTGCGACACGAACTATGTGAAAAATTGATATTAGACAAAAATGAGATGTCTACACAGTTCTGAAGAAGCTTGCCCTCGTTATGTGCACCATGATTGGGTAAGGCACAGCGCCCACCCAAACTTCTGTTCAACCAGGTTATCCAGATTTTGCATTAAAGTCAGATATTACGACTACAGCTTCAGAGCCTTTGGTTCTGCGCATGCCACTGTTGAGTTTGCCATATCTTTTTTGCCCTTTACTGTTGGAGCATATTTCAATATGACAATCAGGTTGCCCCTAATAGCTATCCTCTCGAACACCAACTGATCCCTAAGTTATTTCGGCGCATAGACGACTATTAATCGGGATCCGGCCACAAAGGATTGCTTTAACTTTGCCAGATCTATTCTTATACCACGTTGATCCACAGCTCGAGCTGTTTGTTTCTTGAGCAGTGCAAGAAATATCTGGATGAGATACCAGGTGCAGCTGTTTAAGTTACATTACTTGAATCTTTAGTTCGCGTTTCATTGATGCAACACTGAGTCGGTGATGAGCGCTAAACAGATCAGTTGTCCAGTCTACACGAGAGAGTCTCATACGGGAGTTTTTGTTCAGTGCGGCTTCTCTTCTCAGTGCAATGGATAGCACAATTCTAATTATCTCGCGAGGCGACCGATGCTTTATTAAGTCCATAGTATTTGTGTAACTCATGGGAGGTGGTGACTGGGTACTGGTTGGGAATCCAGCCACTAAGCAGAGACCGTTGGCTTCTCTCCGCTAAGCGGTACAAAGTGGCTAAATGAAAACCCATTTGGTCAGACCGACTATCATCTCAGGCAGGGCATTTAGAGTTGATATGTCTGGAATATGTGCAGGACAAGTATGTATTTTGGTACAACCAACACAGTTGGTTCTGAATCAATTATCAGAGCCACTGGGAAATGTTCAGCTGCTGTAGTACCCAGTATAGTTTTAGTACGTAATGCACTGTCGGTTCTCTAGGACCGCAACTGATTCTGTGGTGTTTTCAAAAGGTTGGCAGCCTGAGAACTCATTTGCTAATTCCAAAATTATCGTTTCGATGTCATTTGAATCCCATATCATTGCTAGGGCATAATGCGTAGGATCGTGTCGATATTCTCTTGCGGTTATAGAACGAAAATTGCACCCATTTTACTAAATTTTATGTTGATCCGGACAGAGATATCGGTTCATCCACAACAGACGTCTAAATAGTCCATTTATTGCAGGATATCGGCTGGATGGGAAAAAGTAGTTTTTCGTAATGTTTTGTATAAAAAATCGGTACGGTAGTTAGGATGACTGGTTGTGTGAGTGGGATTGGTAATCTTGAAATTTTGGCCATATTTAATGGGCATTCATGATCTTCCGAGAGTCTTGTTTTCCTTTAATTCCAGGCTATAACTCCATACAGCTAATGGCTATCATGGAGCACGTTTACTATGCTTCCTTTGGATACCAAGTGACTAGCTTTTTTGCGGCCTCAAGGTAAGTTTTTTCTTTTTTACTACGATGCCGTTTGTCCGTGATTAATTTTCAATGACTAATTTTCTGTTTGACCAATTTTTTCCTTTTTAGTCGCTATGGTACTCCGGAGGAGTTGAAGGCATTAATTGACGAAGCACATCGCCTTGGAATCGTTGTTTTATTGGATGTGGTACATAGTCATGCTTCCAAAAATACCAATGATGGTTTGAATCAGTTTGATGGTACCGATGCTTGCTACTTCCACGATCGCGGTCGTGGAGTTCATGATTTATGGGATTCGCGACTGTTTAATTACACGGAGTGAGTAATTGCGCCGATGTGTCTTTTGCAAACAGCAGTCTGTTGCATCAGAAAATCCGTGTTATTAATAGCTATATGAGTGCATGTCTTTTACTTTTGGTCAGCGCGTTTTTCGTACACAAATTGACGAAATTCCGGTTGCAATAGTTCAAAGTGAACCAAATGTACACCTCACTAATCGTCATCATGATCATGATGATCCATATATCCGGTGCGAATGACAACATCTCTAATGACTTTGTCCGTTTAAAACATGTTATTTCATAGCTTTGATGAGCCGTTCCGCATTATCAGTGAACGAGTATAAAACCTTCTTTGTTGTTTTCATGCAGGTTGGAGGTCCTTCGGTTTCTCATGTCCAATCTCCGTTGGTGGATTGATGAATATGGTTTTGATGGTTTTCGATTCGATGGTGTGATGTCAATGCTCTACCATCACCATGGGCTCATGACCTCATTCTCCGGACACTACGGGGAATATTTTGGTCTCTCCGTGGATACGGAGTCGTTGACGTATTTAATGCTAGCCAATAGCTTTCTACATGAAAAATATCCATTCATAATCACCATCGCGGAGGTCAGTTTTGTTGCGTTTTGTGCGGATGTGTCGGGCGTGCTCGTTAACTTCGAGGCATTACTTTGTGATATTTTTTCTTTTTACCTCTATCACTTTACATCTGCGAATATTGCGCACCGACCATTGGTGAAATGGGATGCTCCTCCCTACTTCGAGCTTGGGTTGTCTGCTATTACTCATTGTAGGAATTAACTTGATGTTCAGTATCAATTACTATTGTCTATCTTGAGATGAATCTATGGAGTCATATTTGATGTTCTGTAATGGGACAGTCGGTGATGTGGAGAAGGAGTCTGAGGGACGATGAATCCTATACAAACCGTTTCTTTCTTATCCTGCCGCAGTGTTTCACTTCACCATAGTTCCGGCGGCACAAGGTTTGCGAGCAGACTTGCGTAATATACATGTGATTATATTCATATATAATCATTAAGTTACTGTCACGTTACCGTTGGTCAGTGTCTGTAAGATTTTTTTGTTTCCGACTATTAGGAACATGACTAGAAGTATTTTAACATATTTACCCCACTTTTAGGAAGTCAGTGGTATGCCTACTTTGTGCCGCCCGGTCGCTGAAGGCGGTGGCGGTTTCGATTATCGTTTGGCAATGGCTATCCCGGACAAATGGATTGAAGCAAGTTACAAATTGTTTCTAGAAACCTCGTACAACATCACTAATTCCTAATCACTGTTTTCCCTTAATTATATTTTTCGTTTGGTTGTCGCGTTCCGTAACTTCCGGAAATAACTCAAAAATTTTGACTTCAGCTTGGTCCTTAATTCATTGCGCAGTATTCACCATGTTGAGATGTGATAATTCGCTATTGGCTCTTCTTTTCCAAAATTTTCCCGGGAAGTCGTCTCAGCTTCTCTCCAATTAATTTCCGTTTAACCTTCACTAATTGGAGCCGTTTTATAATGCTATGGATTTTGTTTAGGTTTTTGCTCTTAGAAATGGTCGATAAAAGGCGTCACATCTTAATGTATAAAACCTATTGAAATCAAGTCTATGAAACGTCACGTTTTGGACTCGGTACAATGTTGACGTGTGACGTTAATATTGTTCTTGACTCGCAAGTTTTAAAGTTTTTTCGTTTTGTTTGGGATCGTTTGGATTTTAGGTACACTTTCATTTGTTTCGATTCAATCTTGCAAAATTACTTCTTTTGTCTCATCTTCTTTTGACGTTTGTCAAGTTACGACACTTCAGTTCAGTTTTTACAACCATTAACCTTGCTCCAACGTGCTCTGGCTTTAGTTGCTGCCTCATAGCACCATCTGTTCAAGAACTACTGAAAGATCAAATGCAAAGTGATAATTTGGCGAACTCTATCGAGTTGAAGAAATATTGATTACCAGAATGTTGGTGACTGTGATATTGATCGATTTCACCTACTATCCCCAACCATCGGTGTGGGGATCCGATGAACTCCAACCCGCCAACCCGACCTACAGGAACCTTTTAGCTAAGGTTTTCATGCCTTTTACCGTGTCATCGGCTGGCCACCTCGACCCGTACCTTAACCAGTACCGGCCTCGGAGAACTGCGTACAATTCTTCTGTAAGAACATGGTTCGGCTTCGAGCCAATCCATTTCCGTGACAACAGCCGCGTAAAATGTTCATTCGGCCACAAAGCACATTGCGATTCGTTTGACGTCAGTCGATATTTTGAAGTGAATGCGTTACACCACACTGACTAGTCTTCGTGGGCCAGTATCCTACCCCGACGATTTTCATGGCCTACAAATATTTGCGTTTGACTCTACCTCGAAGTGCGAAGAATGCGAGATGCTGAATTCATGTTCACTAGGTTGTTTCTATTTGAGCGCAGTTCATCCGTACTCACCTGTGATTACGCTGTTGAGTAAGAGTTGTTAAGGGGAACATGGAAGTTCAGGTTGAAACTCATTTAATGAAATCAACTTTTTCCCTAGCGTTCTCTTATCGCTTTATTTTAGCCGAAGTTTGATATATTCATCTTCAGTTCTACCTTAGTCAGCACAATTTCTTCGAATCTGATCCATGTGGAGAAAATGTGTTCTAGTGATGATCGTCGAATTAGACACCAGGGGTTCAGGTTAATCGCCTAGAAATTCAGTTTTTGCAGGTTGCTACATAAACATGATCAGGTGAATGCGCAATTAGAAGCGATATCCAGCACAGAATCACCAGAACACGAGTGAAAAGCTACACGGCAGGGATAAGATGCTGTGCGGTAATCAGTTAAAGGGCTGAGTAGCAACGGATATGCTTGCAGTTGATGCCATCATCGTTGACTTTAATTCCTTTTGCCTGCTGTTGAGGTTGAGTAGGTTCTGTTGTGCTGAGGATTGGGATGTGGATGTAAACGTGGCGTGCATTAAACTGAAGCACTTGTGGAGTCGATATGATTTTTCATTCAAGTTGGAAGATCTATGCACTATGTCCCGGTACGCTCATTTCTGTGGTACGGTTGAGAGAACTGGAGTTTACGTACTGAGGATTTTCCCGGCTTGGAAATTTTCGACCACTGACCTTTACGCAGTATCGCTGGGATTCGATAAAATGACCGTATGAACAATATCCTGGTTAAAAATCGAGCATTGGGTTCCGGTTCAGAGAATATTCTATCACGGTGAACCCAACTTAGTAAACNGGAGAACTGGCACCATAATCGAACCAAATATCCGACAGCAAGACGAAACGGTGACGCAGAGTTGTAGCGCCATGTCCTTTTCAACGCCTCCAGGGTTTCTCTCTTTTCTACCTAAACATCCCATTATTCCCCCTATTGGAATGTTGGCTGGACTTTCCTCTCGTTCTGTGGTTTTACTCAGCCTTGGGCATGTCCATAAACTTGTTTTTGTTGATGTTTATTTGTATCAACCCTGCCTTCCGGTGCCGCGCTGAAAGTTGGTTTACTGTTCGGCCCTAGAGGCTTTTTTTACATCGGCCTCCTTTTTCCGTAGAAATAAAATTCGCTCGATATGTGAATGTTTTAATAATGCATGTTACAGAGCTTCGTCTGTCGCTGCTCATCCTGATCCGTTTCAATGACAGGCTGTCCGGTTGATCAGAGATCCCTCCTTGCCCTTCACTTACCCATCGCCCGGCAATAGCTTTACTATCTCCTTCCCGTCGTTGCGGTTATTCCAACCGCGCTGCAGCGGTTTCCCTTAGTTTGATTTTTTCGTTCTTCCCGCTTTCAGCCACCAATGACACTTATCAACTCTGCGACCCTAGAAATTAGACTTCCTTATTTCATTCTCCTTATACGCAGGCTTATGAGGCTCTTGAACACTCCATTTCTCCGTATTCCTAACGACTTTTTATTTTTAAACGCATGCATTCCCTCTAAACTATTTCTTTTGATTGTAGGATTTGTCTCCTTAACCATAAACTAAATTTTGTATTAAAAGGTGATTGATGTATTACCCGCACAACTAATATGCACTTTTTAGGTGTTTGATTGTGCACCTGCCGCACTCATGCAAAGCTTGATGAAAACGTGATATGATTTGGAGGTAAAATACGTTGGGTTAAATGCCGCGCAACAAAATTACCCGGCAGCTGTGTTGTAAAAAGACAATAGATAATAAGGCTCATTTGTGTCATGTTGGGTAGACGGCCACGTCTTCCTCTATATTTTATTATCTTTTCTTATAGCTGTGTCGTTTCCTTGTTTCTCCGCTGCTTTCGGTCCCACCTTTAATAAAATTATCGCCATTCCCTCCGTTGCTACACGCTGATTGGCTAGTTTTATAACTCGCATTAATGCGCAAGGTCGAATGCCCAACCTGGCCCAAGGCTATTTAAGTGGTGGTATCTCAAGCTTACTCAACATGTTCTCCCGGCTTACCTTCTTGGCTGTCGTGTTGTGTGCCAATACACGTTACTCCTGAGGCTCTGTCTTCTGTGTTCAGCTAGTGGGAGACCTAGCTTGAATCGAGCGCGTCGTATACTATGGTTTCAGTATCGTGTTAACCGTTGTGCGGTTACGCGTCAGTGTCACCCCCTTGTGTTGTGATCAATTTTTGTTTGTGCTATCCTAGGCCCGACTCCCGTTGTAATTGTGTTCATAGTCTCAGAGGACTGAGACTTGTGTTTTGTCCGTTTTGTGCTCTCACCACTACACGCAAGATGTGAGAGTTGCATGTTTTCAGTCTTTATAAAGTCGTTTATTGTACAATGTTGCGTCGCAGTCTGCTATTCGAAGTTTCGAATTTTTTTCGTTTTTCTGCTTTATTGATTTCAAACAGTTGTTGAAAAAATTTCGCGATGATGATTGGAACATGGGCAATCTGGTACATGCACTTACCAATCGACGCTATGGTGAGGCGAACATCGCCTATGCGGAATGCCATGATCAGGCGCTTGTAGGTGACAAGACCATTTCATTCTGGCTGATGGATAAAGAAATGTACTGGCATATGAGCTGTACGAGTCCTCCAAATTTGATAATCGACCGCGGTATCGCATTGCACAAAATGATTCGTTTCATTACCCACACTCTGGGTGGTGAAGGCTACCTGAACTTCATGGGTACGTTTTCTCTGCTGACGTTGAGGCTCTTTATGATAACGTTTCTTTCTTTTTTTATTACTTATTTCATGTATGAATGTAGAGCGGGGGGGGGGTGCGTGCCCCATAGCTACTAGGGTCCACTGCATGGAGGGGGACCTGCAGCCGTGACCTTAGGACTTGGAGTGGCATAGAACTAGATAAAGTTTCATCAGGTTAGATCGCTAATGAGCCAGCCGGTCGACAGCGAATTACCGTTTGCCACCAGACTTGGAACTACCCTACTAAACTTACTTTTTCACGGAAGCCCTAACAGGGCATTCCTTTTGAACATTATTCTGCAATTCAGTACGGCATCGGAAAGCGTTGGAAATTGAAATAAGCTTATTTTGAAAAATGATTCGACGTTTGGAAATCAGACAGATAGTCTTAAACATGTCATCCTCTGAATTTCACTGGGTTGGGCCCATACCAGATAATCCTGATGGTTAGAAGAAATGACTCGGTAAAAAGGCCGAACAATGATCATGACCCGCCGGTGTTTAACCAGGGTATTTGGCTGATAGTCATTACAACTGCTTGCTAGTTGCCACTTTCTAAGCTACTATCTTCTTTATTTGTGTAAAAAACCATTCTTTCAACACAGTTGTTTCTCGCTCCACGTCCGAACGAATATTGGAGGTAGACCAGAGATATCCTGCACCTATTGGCGGACATTAAGGATCACCCCAAACCAACGATGAATGACTTCCATATCAGTTGTTCAGTCAAGTGCACACCCCTCCCTCCGGGCGCCACATACTGGGCGACTTGTAAACCACTGGGACGTCAGCTGGCCAGTAGCCTGAGAAATGGAAGTGTGCAGTGGTTCATAAGGAGATGCAAGGAAATGGAGAATGCTGTGGATGTCATCATTAGTCACCATTTTTACCGACTGATTAGCAGTACTCGTCTTATCAAGCGTGAGTGAGGTGATCAAAGAATCCGGAAGTGGACAGGTTCGTTCTAGAGAGTGTTGCCTAAAGTGCTCGTCCGAGTATTTTGAAGCACAGTTTCCTTACTCCAGTTCAGCAGTGGGAGTCCCACTTATACGGCCATATGAAGCACTTCAGGTGAATACTGGTCCTCTGTTGGAAATGGAGGTCATCAGGTTTCCTCCAAAGTCATTAGCCAAATGAACGCGATAGGCTGTCACCGTTCTTTACCCCGGTCGATGGCAAAGGGCTGACACCGAAACTAACGATACTCCCGGAATCTGCCCATGGAAACTTTTTTTTGAAAACTGATGGGAATCAGCGATGGCAGATCCTGCTGTGGGGACCACAGAGAAATTAGTTTCTAAGTATTACATCCAAATTGCTGATGAGAAATATCCCACCGATTATCCAATACTTGCGTCATCATCATCGTTCAATTTTAAACAGCAAGGCTGGCCTCACTGACCACTGCCTTTTCCCCAGGGTTACATTTTTCTATAAAAAGCTTGAATGTCCAAGGGGAGCAGGGAGTGCACCTACGCAGGCGGGAAAAGGTAAGACGCTCCTGCAGCAAACACACGAAACAGTCAAACTGTGTGTGTGTTCAATCATTCTGATTCTATAGAAAATGACAGCACGATCGCCACTGTTCACGGTTCACTGCCATATCCTTCACTGCCTCCAGCCAGTTAGTTGACAGATCTTTCGGATCCCAACCACGAAGGCGTGAGACACCTACTCTACCTAAGTTCGCTGTACATTTTCTCATTCCACGTTGCCACGTCATCTGTTGGCCTCCACATGGCTTCTTCCATTCCTTAGGAGGAACACAAGATGGGGCACGATATGGTAGACGAGTGCTCGTCATACGCAGTGCGTGACCCAACCAGTGTAGTCTACTAAGTTTCATACGCTGAAACAAGCTATTCTCAGAAGTGGGACCCAACACCGAATTCCTGACCTCCACATTACTCAACCGGTCACTCCATCCAATCCTAGCCTTACTACGTAAACATCGGTTGTCGAAAACCTCCAACCGACGAACATCGCCCACACGCATACTCCACGTCTCGCAACCGTACAACAGAACTGAACGCACTGCAGCACAGTACACACGACCTTTCAACTTCAGTG
>LUCM01003009.1:10733-67546 GCA_008360955.1 Fasciolopsis buskii | reverse complement strand
ACAAAGTGACGTGATCAGAAGGCAAAATTGCGAATATACAAACTGATAAAGTCATACGGTGAGTTGGGACAACCAGTCAGGATAAGCGGTCCGGATTCAACAAGGAAACGACATGAACTAAATCGGGTGAAATCCACTGAACAAGATGGGCCAATCGAAGCGCGATACGGGAAGCCAATGAAACAATGGCAGTCGCGTAGAGGTAAATATGCAAACTAACCTATAAATATATGATACCACTTAATGCACGGAATTTTTCGCCGGTTGATTATGGTTCTCCTCACTTGAGCCAGCCTGTGAAAAGATGTGCACATTGAAGGAACCGAGATTCATAGGCTGACGAGGCTTGAGAAAATGTAAGCTAGCAGACTGGAAACCACCTATTACACTATTTGACAATGAACCGTTGTGACTATCGGCCGTGTTATCAGTGGGGATATTATGGGTAGTCAGAAGGGGGGGGGCAAACAGATTGGGTTGGAGACAGAAGAGACAGGTTGACTGAAAGAGAGGGAACTCTGAGGAGTAGCATACTTATCACTACCCACCCCGCTCGATGCAATGGGCAGCGCGATCCTGATTATCGTGCGCGACGACCGATGCATTATGGAATTATTTGTAGATGTGTAACTCATGGGGAGAGATGATCAGGTATTGCTAGGGAGTCTATCCGCTAAGCAGAAGAACGATTAGGGTTCTCAACCAAAACCAAAGGCTTTGGTTGAGAACCCTAATCGTTTTTCTGCTTAGCGGATAGACTCCCTAGCAATACCTGATCATCTCTCCCCATGAGTTACACATCTACAAATAATTCCATAATGCATCGGTCGTCGCGCACGATAATCAGGATCGCGCTGCCCATTGCATCGAGCGGGGTGGGTAGTGATAAGTATGCATTTGGTCTGATACAATGTCCCCCTAATCTGTTTGATGTAGCTGTGAAGGGACTTCGGACACCTAGACTGGTCTATATGGACGACGAAGCAAAAGATAAGTGACCTGCTTTAACTTGATGCGGAAATATTTTGTGAAGTTGATTAAGTTTTCGAAGAATCTTTTGCATCTCAAAAATTTTGAACTCTTCGATTGTTAGGAATCACCTTATGGTGAGGTAATAAAATCTATGTATTACGGTACCGTCACCAATAAACAAGTAGTTACGAAGCTGGCTTTTGCCCACAATCTCCGAGTTAAGTGCTGTTCTGCATAAGGAAAAACAACCCAGACCTAAGGTTTGCCATTGCGAATCCATGCCTTGAATGACAAAATTTTTTGCTTATTTCCATGAAAACTCATGGTTGAAGCATATTCCTAAATGTTTTACACTGTCATCATTGGGATCACAGTCCCAGAAATTCAGAACTTCAGGTTGCGGAATGAATTCCGTTGAGTGCTAAACGTATGCGGTATAAAAACTGTTGCTGAATGGGTTTCGTGGCACTGGTCGAAATTTATTTCAATTCAGTCGAATCTCATTTGAGTCGTTAGGAGTGTGAATGGATAATAAATCCATTTAAGAATCACATGCTGAATACTCGTAGGATTTTCATCAATCAGGCAAAGCTAACCTTCAGAAAAAGGACACAAGGTCCGAAAGTAGTTTTTTCTCGGCGATTTGTTTCGCATACGGAAATTTTGCACATCCATCGATATGCGAAATATATCACTGAGAAGAATAACCAATTTATTCAGTTGTATTCTTTAGGGCTTCAGTCCCGGTTTCGTACTTCGTGTCTTCGCATGCTCCACAAATGCAGTAAATAAATGATAAGTCAGCGAATAAATAGCAGTGCTACAATACTTGCGGCAGTCTGCCAGTGGAAGGAATCTGATTTTCTCTTATTTTATCAGAAAACAAGGAATTCTGCAATCATTGGTTGTTTCTTCCCAAAGCAGTGCACTGTCTTCCGTTTTTGTCAACAGGTCAGTTCCCTTCACTCAATTTGACGCTAATGTATGTTCTTTCGCACGAAGAGGAGTGTAATCCTTGCACAATGTCGTCCTGGGCGATATTTATCCCCGAAACAATACATTTGCGTTGGGTCTATTCTTTTGTACCCGTTGATTCTCCTTTGAAAAGGGGGAAGTTAGCGGTTATTGTTTAACTAAGTTTGATACATCACTGTGGCTGCACTGGTAGCCTGTCTATCGTTGGTTTTGACACATTACTGAGACGGTTCACACTGGCTTATTGGCAGCATTCTGCCAGTAGTGATTGAATTATCTTTATTTTATTAAGCCAACAAATATTCGAATAGCTGGAAATAGAAAAAAACCAAAGAACTAATTCCATTCTCTATCGTAGTTGGCTTTATTGGAATTTTTACGATCAAACCACTGTTTCGTCCATCCAAGGAATCTCGGTTAGATCCTGTTAGTGTTATTCAGCTAATTCTGCAAGGTTGCAGTCCAAACCTATGTAAATGAGTGCGAAGTGTGAAAATCGAACTTTTCTATTCAGACAACAATATCTCCCAGTACACTGTTATGCTCTGCGCTGTTTAATTGATGGTAGTAGCTTTGTCAAATGTATCCGGTAGTTCCATAATAACTGCTTGACGTTATTTTAACAGGTCGCATATTTAGGAACAACCATTTTTTTCGCATCACAATTTGCGGAATGTGATGATCTTCGAATATAATCAATCATTCTTTTTGTCTTTTCGCACGCTGCCGACTTCTGTTTTCTTATTATACACAGGTACCACAATGTCTTGGACTCTGATCGTGAAGAGTTTGGAGGATTCAGTCGCTTAGATCCAAAAACAGAATACCTCACATGCAGTGAACCCTGGGACGGACGTCGAAATAGTGTGTTCCTTTATCTTCCCAGTCGCACATGTTTAGCTATGGCTTGGGAATGATCAGCATTTCGTCTTCTTCATCAATATTTACTGCCTACCTCTCGTTTCACTACTCACCATTGCTGTTCCATCCTTGCTATCCATCTTGGTTGATGGCAGTAACATTCATGGTGCGTATTTTCAAAGTCTGCTGATCTTGCCCTTAAAAGACAACTGAAGAAAGTTGGTTATTTCTCAAAATTGTCTTGGAATCTCTATCAACATTGATTTCCAATAATGCATCCTGTGCGTACTCTCGGAGGCACGCGGCTTCATCTGAAATCGAAAACCATTTCTTTATATTTTCTCTGATTTATACGTTGTTTTTCATTTTGTTCTATTTGCGATCTGTCTAGTTTCACCAAGTGTCATGGATCGCATGATCATGTTGCCGTACCGTCACTACCATATAAACCGCCTCAAGTGATTCTCGACCACAGACCTGCAAAACATGACCCGTCCATGTCTATCTTTCATTCAGACCAGCCGGGCAGATCGTCGAATTATTTTTCGAGGTTGCGCTCAGTCAATCATAGAAACTTCTTTTATTACCATAGTCATTATTTTGCACACTCATCCGATGACCGAGTATCATTAGTAAACATTTAAGTTCCACTTTGCTAATTTGTTTTTTTTTTCATTTTGCGGGTCCCAGCAGAAATGTTTCACTTTCCGGATCATCTGATAGGCTTGCGAAAGTCAGACCGGTATAATTCAGCCCCAGAAGTTATCGTCTCTCTGTAAAAAGTAATGATTAAACTGGCTCAACAAAATTGTCACAGTTCCTGAATAAAGTAAGTTGAAAGACCAGGCTCTAGAGCGAGACAGCGAAAAATATCATGAATAAGGGTCGTGATGAACTTTCTCACTAGGATCATAGTTCCGATAGGACTTGCGCCTGGCTGATTTGTCAGCCTTTCTTGTGGATGTCAAGAGTTCCTTTCTTGCAGAAAATGTTGCTTTGAAAGTAACTGTCGTTATTATTGGTAGACATGATTCTACGGAAATGTACTTTCAGTTTTTGTACTCAGTACTGCTTGCACGTTACACATATCTGGATGTCGTGTCACAACGATCACCGGAATTGTTGTGATCTTTTAATCTTCTATGATTAGTCAAGGGATACAAATTCACAGTTACGATTTCTTAGTGGTTTCTTCAACAGCCCATTGATGCAAAAATAAACAATTGTGAATAAACTTCAATTTGCGTGGCCATGTTTCCGTGCTGTTTTTTCCATTAAGAATGATCCATAATGTTCTTTGGCACTCTCCTCTTAACTAGCCTAGTGGTTTGCTGATTGGAATCACGTGGTTAAGGCGGTTTGAATCATTTAATAAGGGGAATAAGTATTCTGGCGCAATGGACGACATAGGTTGGAAGTTAGTTTGTGTTGAATCTGAGTTGACTACTTTAAATAGGAAGATTTTAGAGATCCGTAGATTAGCAGTTTAGGGTGGTCAAAACTGCCTCTGGAATTTCAAGTCGCAGTTTTTATATCAAAATCGACTGCTGACTCACCCCACGGAAATAAATGAGCTCGGCCAACCACAACCGGGTCATCCGTGTAAATGAATTTCGTTCGATGTGGGCTCACTTCAGTTGTTTCTTACTGTGGGTCAGATTCCTTCTTTACTGCTCTCTCTAAAGTTCCAGGAGGCGAGGTTGGCATAAATCGAGTGAGAGGGGAAACAAGCACGGAAAATAATATGGATGAAGGTCACGGGCAACAGCGCGATGAAACCGGTAGCGTAGCGAAGGTGAATTTACTGGAAACCATTAGGAGGAATTCTCTACACGATCCACTGGAACAGCTGATTTGTGGTCATCTCGTATGCACTGGATCCAAAGGAAGCAGTTTTCTTTTGACATCAACCGTCATATTTCCCATTTATTTCACAAGCGTCCCTTCGCTATTGCTGTGATGACCATCGGGTATTGATCTTATCGATGTTGATTCAGTGTCACGGCGTACGCAGTTCATTCTCTGCAATCTGCTCAACAACTTATTCTCCGCTCTAGGTGGAATTCTTTGTACATTGAATTCGAGGTCTACACAATCCTACCAAAGACCAGCTGATAGATGGATCTCGTATCAAGGTTACCATTTAGGTTCTTCATTCTACTGGGGATGTCATAAAAAACGATAGTGTGTTTGGAAAAATGCACTGACGTGTAAGTCTAGTTGATAGCACTTTTCTAAGTGGAGAGCACACTGGGAAGTCTGATACAGCTTCTCGTTTGTTTTGCTACTGATGGTTTCTGTGGATAATCTTGAAAATTCGCCAATTATTGACTGCTGATCGCTCGTTGAGTCGAGAGAACAAAAAGTGAAAATGGGACGGTAAAGCATTTTGCCATGCTTGAATAAAATAATCACTGTGAGTGGGATTTCCTGTTCGTTGCACATAGTCGAAATCAGTTGGGTTATCGGAAGAGGAGGAAGTTGGCCGAGTCTTCCGCAATATCTGGGTGCAAAAGTTGATGCGCTTGTTAGGCACTGTTAGCTATGATTGGTCAGAGCTTCACCTTCACCCTGGAATCTAATTGCTTTTGTCTCGTTGATTTCCACACTTGCAGCAAGTGTGAGGATGTCACACGTGGTTTGATTCACATTAATTGTGTTGAAACTGCATACTTGTTGTCTTTTTGATTGCTATCAATAAGCATGTTGTATGCTTCCACCCTCTCGATCAGTTAAATGGAAAATTCAACTTCGGTTCACGCGCGGACGTTAGTGTGCTATCCAATAGCAACATTGTCATGCAGTTGTGCACCAGAGCTTCATCCTTACTTCCAGCTCATATTCCACGCCTGGAAGGAAACACGTTTGATAAATTGTCAGGGCTGTCATGAACACAGAATCTGAGGTTAATGTGTCCTCGTCATGGTGTTATTGTTCGCGTCCCGCGTTCGCCATTGTCGTTGAATATTGAAAAGTCAGGCTAGCTTTATTGGCCGCTTCATTTACCACCTTGTTAAGCATTGTAATAGAAAGGTTGAATACGCAAGGTGAGCAGGGTACTTCATCACAAGTGGCAGAAAAAGTGCTATGATAGCCAACACGCGCCACATGCACATTTTCAGTCATTCTGATCGGAAAGAAAACGACAACGCGATCATCACTGTTACGGTTCAATGCCAAATCTCCTACTATATCCAGGCAGCTAGTTGACGGAGACTAAGGACACCTACTTTTTATCTGTTTGCTGTATATTTCCTCATTTCTTTCCGCAACGTCATTTGTTGACCTCCATGTAACTTTTTCGATTCCAAAGGGAGAACGGGATACTGGACAATGTGTGGTTGGCGTGCTTCTCATCTGTAACATGTGCCCTAACTAACAAAGTTTACTAAGTTGGGTTCACCGTGATAGAATATTCTCTGAACCGGAACCCAATGCTCGATTTTTAACCAGGATATTGTTCATACGGTCATTTTATCGAATCCCAGCGATACTGCGTAAAGGTCAGTGGTCGAAAATTTCCAAGCCGGGAAAATCCTCAGTACGTAAACTCCAGTTCTCTCAACCGTACCACAGAAATGAGCGTACCGGGACATAGTGCATAGATCTTCCAACTTGAATGAAAAATCATATCGACTCCGCAAGTGCTTCAGTCCAGCGTATGCCACTGGATCCTTGGATATCTGCCTGCTCATCTCTGGTATGGAGCTAACATCCATCACGCAGCGACTGGGGGAAACGAAGCGGTCGTGATCTGTCAAGTCCTCTCCATATAGTATCTCTAAAGTATGAAGCTGAGAACCTCTGTTCAGTCTTCTAAAAGCAGTTTGCAACTTAAAGGTGGAGAGCATATGCCGAATTGAGCTACAGCTCTTGGGAGTTCGTCTTCTGGGCATTGCACATATTCCATACGCTCGAACAAATACAGAGTCGTGAGGGTGATTACGTAGATTTTCCCAATTTTTCAGTTCGACGTCTGCATTTTGAAGGGGCCTTAAAATATTCTTAATTATCTCGTCGATGGCGACGTTGAGTGAGAACGGTGATATAGGACACTGTTGTCGAGCGCCACTAGTCTTTCTGAGAGAACATGATAGTTTGACGTATACCCCTACGGGATGGTACGTATATGAGTACACCGCTTGCGGATTCACAAACTTCTATGATGTACGTTTAGGCTGAAGATCACTGACTAGCGCTGCTTGGTCGATTGGATCGAAGGCTTCTTCCGAGCCGAGAAGAACCACGACTTTCGCGCTTCTGAGTGTGACACATTTCAAGTAACTGGAGAGGGTAGAAATCTGCTCGTTGTAAACTCGACTTAGATGGACGTAACTGTCTCGAGTCAGCACCATTGTCATAGCTAATAACCTTGATGACCATCTAAACTAAATTGATCCTGCAAAGTCTACTATAATTATTTTATTCCTTTCTCGAAGATGAATGCAGTCGGCAACTCGCTTCATGATAACTGAATAGGCTTCTCGTTCCAGGTGTCATGTAGTCGAGAAGTAAGCAATTTTATTGGACCATTATTCAATTTGAAAAGAACTGGGAAATTCACCGGGACCGGCTTGTTGTCCTCACTTCAGAAATCTAATGCTTGATCCTAAAGCAGAGCCAGGTAAGCTACTCCTGGGAGTATCCCGCACAATGATCGAGCCTTTGTTGCCTGCCAGGAATGGGCACTGCATTTGTATTGCTTATTGTCTCATAGACTGGAGTTCGCTACCCACCGTTGACTGGCATAAATTCAGGCAGTGTTTGACTGCTGTGTGAGGCAGTTCTTATTTTCAGTTCCTCGGCTGTTCAGAAGATCCCTCTTGAGGCTTATCCTTGATCGATATTGTAGGTACCATCTCATTCACCTCATTACAGTCCAAGAGCTGGAATTTTTGTTCCATTAGACTCGATATTTTCAGTGTTTTGATCAGATCTAAGACTGTTGGTGATGCCTGATACCAAATGCATCGCCTGTCTTATTTGTTTCCACTATTCCTCCGCACTACTGTTCGTCTTGTGTCAATGATACCTGTTCATCACTGACTGGAGCATCGATGGTTTTTGTATTCGAAAATATTTCGAGCCCCGTAATGTTTTTTTATTTCTTGAAACAAAAAGCTTGAAAATGTTTTTGGTGCACCAATTCTTTGGTTTTCAGTAAGCGTCATTTTTTTCAAACCGGTTCTGTTTGGATTTGAAATTCTCAAGTTTCTTTTTTTCGGCAGATGTTCGACATAGTGGTTCATTCTACATATGCGTTAGCACTTTTCCGAGTTGGATAAAGAACATAGTAGGTTATTTAATCGGCGGTACAAAATTATCTCAAGTTGTTGTGCAACTTTTCTTCCAATGCATCAAAAAAATAAATAACCAAATTCCTGATACTTTTATACCTAACGGAAACATCTACATAGATCAGTAGTTGAGCCTCAGATCTGATTATTGTTATTGTTATAACTTAATACTATAGTGCTAGCACCAGTTCTGTGACTAAGACTCCCAGTGGGCCGTTCCGAATCGCTCCAATTTTGTGATTTCGATATCTTCAAACCACAGCACCAAATTTGCGAAGACAACTGAACTAACAGAACGAATACGAGATATTTGCGCCATTGGGAATTTTCACCCTATTCAGCCTTCCGCAGTGGAAGTGTTTTCTCACCTAGCTGACATCAAGTGTTTTTTGAATTGAGTAGACTGGTTTTCATTTTACCTTCTTATGTTAAGGGTTATCTAAAAATGATCGGTGTTTGTTTAATCATGGAAAAATCTGAGGTTAGCAGGTTGAATTTTGACAAGTGGTTCTCTGGACAGATGAAGAAAAGTGTTTCCCATTTCCGTCAGATCGTTTTAAAAAGTCGCGCTTATGAAACATTTCGTCTAAAGTAAACTGAACTAAAATATTCTCCGAAGCTTAACGTGAACGCCGAATCATCATAGAACCCATGCGATAAATATCCGATACCACTGTCAAATAACCAGTTGACATATCTGGTATGAGTGACCAGTGAAGACAACAAAAATCACAGTAATATTTTGATTTATTTTGAGCAGAAATTCCTCATTCTCGGACTAACAAACATTTTCAGATGTTGTGGTGTTAATCTGTGGAACCCAGTTTCGGTTGTGATTTACAGGTTGCTAGTCTGTTTGAATGACTGATGGGAACTCTTATGATGTACACATAATGCCTCTGTTTCCACTGTACTAGGGCAGTCATTCATTTCCGAATGGCAATTCAAATCCTTTAAAATCTGCTTTCGAACTCGGCTTATTTGTTGTTTGTGAAAACCTAGTGGAAATCCGAAAGTTGCACCTGTAGGAAAACCCGTGAACATCGTAAAAAGTAGGGAGGTCATTCCGGCGGTTAGTGGCCAGGCGGTTCAGGTCGTGGCGTTCGGGTGTGAAGGTCGCGGGTTGGAGTCCCCCAACCGCCGGTCAACTCCGCCGCTTGGGCGCGGCCCTCTCCCTGAAGATTGATGCGCGTTGTTGTTTCATTAAGAAAGGAAGTAAAAGATAAGAGTTGTGTATCAGTTGCTAGTAGTTATATTAGTTAAGTGACTAACCAATTGCCAGGCCTGAATTTCGTATTACAAAATCTATTTTGTTTGTTGCCAGTTTTACACAGTCGCAGCAAAGACTATTTTTTCCAGTCGGTTTTACTGGGATGATAATAGGGCACTTTTTGTCAGAGAGAATTAGGCATCTGACTGACAATCTGTGGGTGATTACAAACTTAAACCTGAAATCGATATTCTATAAGATGTGGGCTTTCTTAGTACTCAGGACAAGAATACCTTAACGAAAGGCGTCAGTCAGTAACTTGCTACTTTGCTCAACCTCATGAAGCTAGATTACCAGTTTTGATGGAAGGCACCAGATGCGCTCCAATTTAGCCTTATTTAAGACGGTGTGAACTTCCGTGAATTTAAGGAGTTGTGTCTAATCGGTACTAACTGCACTTAGCCTGAATTTTATCGGGTTACATTGTGGTTAGTCTTTTACGAATATTTGTCATAGATTATGCAATATCTTCCGGTTCCAGTCACTGCTGTAATTTAGAGTTCACTGGATTGTGAACTGTGCTGTCCACTGGGTGGCTGAGCGATCGTCCAGGATTGTGATATCGCACACAGTAACACTGAGCTGCTAAGCTGTTTCATATCTGGTATGGCTCGTTTATTCCTGGTTTACAGATTCTTTCTTGCAAGTAATCTGACGTGTGATCACACTTGGCTTTTTTTTCGTATTTCGCCATTTTTCCTGGTTCCATGCGTCACGTTGCTCTCCCTGGAGCTGCTTGTTACGGATTACGAGCATGAATGGCGAATAAACGTTCACAGAGGATCATTACTTGGCAGTTATTACAATACACAATTATCATGTATTTGACAAGCTCAAGTAGATACGAACTGAATTTCAGAGAGTACTGTAGGTGAATTGGGTTTCTGATCTTGTGTTTAGTACACGTCTGACTATAGTATTCACCCTTGTAAACTACTCTAGGGGATTGCATTCAGGCCTAAACGGGAAAGCAGCAGATGTGAATAAATCACAGTGCGCTGTGTCATGCTTATTTCCTGATACATCTGGAATCGTTCCTCTTCGTGTTCAATTTCGCCGGTAAACAGAATGTCCCAAGTGGGTCTTCTTCAACCCTATTCACTGCATAGAAATGATTTAGATCAGCCTAACAATACGACATGTGAATCTTTGTGCACTCTATCACCGTAGTTACTACCATACCATGCAGGGCTTTGCATGGACGCCGGGTTATCACATTGTCAAGCAAGAGAAGTGTGACCTGGATCAATCGATAAGGAAGGAACATCAGTTCAACTGCGTACATTAGTTGGCATAAATCACGCACTTATCTGCATGCGCCAATTTTTTAGTCTAACAGAAACATAGCGATCAATCCTACCGTTGGTTCATGATGACCTCGGTTAGCCCAAAACATTGCAAAAATACATCCTCCTTTTTGGACTGTGGTACAACCTACGAAATTTATATTCCACTGGTTGTCACCGTTTCAAAGGACTTGTCCGTAAAATCTGTGCCTAGGCTAAAAATAGAAATGGAGATTTCTTATTCGCTGATCGAGAATTCATTAGCTGATTTGGCATTCGAAAATCTATCTCTGTTTATCCGTTGAGAAAAAAGATGGGGCATTACATTGTTCACCCTAACTATCCGGAATAGTAATTCAGCTTGCATGGCCCATCGATGTTTATCAGGCTGGCGAAAGTGTGAGAGTCAAACATGAATGTTCAGTGTTTGATTTGTTGACATAGTCGATCTTCACCCCCTTTAATATCAGTGAATCCTGCCCTGAAATATAACGCTTATTTTGGTTAATGAATATAATAACGAATAGAAAGCGAAATCTCCAGAACGCAGACAAGGTCCTGCTATCAATTTTCTAATATGATGCAACGGTGTCAACCAGTATGCCGATAACAAACGTTCTCTTATTAAATCCGAAAGTAATGTTTCACTTTTAGTGAGAAAGAAGGTACTTTAATCGACAATACGCAACCCATATCACGATGACTAAGTTTCGTTTAACCATTGGTCCACTGACTATCTTTCCGTTAACTGTCAATGATACCCTACGACTGTGTGTGAACGTGCTGCAGAGGTTACCGTAGTGGCAGTTCTCTGGGGCGGAAAAAACGGCAAGCGAAATTCACGGCGGCCGCTGGAAAAATGACAGAGTAAAAAGTGATCAGACCACTTATTTTTTCCTACTTCGGAAAAATTCTTGTTTTGGTGCCACTGGCAACAGCAATTTAGTCCTGACTGCTTCACTTACAGATGGGATGCAATACGATTTTCATTCGTAAATTAGTCTCCTGGGAAGAGAAAGCATTTTCAACAAAAAAACAGAATGATTTAATGTGTGCTAACATCGTGGGTTTCTCAAATTAAAATAGGTACAAAATATGGCTCCAACGCAGGTCAGCCTCAACATCAAACTGAACCATTTAAAGTAATTTTTTTGAATTTTTCAATAAATCTTCTGAAATCATGGTCTCTGAAGGATTAAGGTTTCACTGGACAGCATGCTTCATACAATCCGTGTTGCTTAACGGCCGGGAGTGCGTTTAATATTTTCTGTATGCGATCCTTTGATTTTCTTTTGACTAAAATCATCAGCCACCACAGTGAACCCCGTGGAGCTCTAACCCACAAGATTTTACAAGATGCAACCTATCCCACGCAAACTGACACATCTGCTTATCATTCTCACTAATCCACCCGGACCTCAGTTTCAGCGCCTTTCATAGAGAAGTAGCACATATAAATCACATTTGCCTTATACATAAGAATAAGAGGAAAGCTGTTTGATTATTTTCCTTCCTTCGCACTCTCGCATGCTTGTTGCATCCAGTCTTGCATTTTCGTTTATTTTTCCCCAGCTTTTTGATAGTCATGCGGTCATTTTAACGACAAAATTTGACCATATATAACATTCTTTCTAAAAATTGCGACTGAAAGATTATTCGGTTAAATTAAAGCAAACTTTAAAAAAGGACAAATTTGCACTTGAAATTTGCTGAGTGGTGCACTATGCTTTTGAAATACGGGACCTTGATGAACGATACTGACTACCATTACTGATGATAGACATCCTTGATCGTTGCACGTGAGAATAAAATCGCAGAGTCCAGGAGACTTAAAAATTTCGTATCTTTGACTCAGTGGTTTGAAAGCCGATTCGACTTTGGGAAAATAAATTGACGCTGAATCACAGAACAAGAAAAGCGATTCGTATGCGCCTGTTAGAAGGTCATCAAAACTGAAATGTTGCTTCTAACGGCGTCAAATATGTGCATCATTTTCATTAATCTTCATCACAACGAACCTATTTTATTCCAAATCCCAAATTTGTGGTCCCGATGAAGAATCTTATTTTCGAGTTTTCACTTACTTCTCTCGTCACTATTTATCTTTTTTTGCAATGCTTTGCTCGTGCGGATTAATCCATTGATTATTCTTGACCACCTGGGTTCTATGTTTCGAAAATTATTTTTCAGCTAATATGGCTACAGCTTAAAGTCCTTTCTTCCAGCCGCTTTTTTTTAATCTTCGCTACCCTTAGTATAAAAGAGATCACTAATTTTGGTTGCCTTAGAGATTGTCCTTAAGGAAAGCCGCATTCTATTTGCAATCGCCTTTGAATATGTTTAGGTTAACAACACCAAACGGTTAAAGCGCTCACATTAGATCGGAAGACAAAAACTTCACGAATAACTGGTGCCAGCTCATCTGTGTGCTGACAAAGTCTTCGGATCATGCGGGTGACGAGGCACATACTGCCCAGTACATATTCACATCTGACTGTCCCTTTAAAGCTCACGTGTCTCTTTTACCTACATTTGTTGAATCAGACCACTATACTACTAGTCGTTGATTCCATCTTTACCCTCCCTATCCATTCACACAAACTAGGGGTATTTTCTAGCATTAAAACTGTGGCAACTGAAGTTCGATACCGGATTTACTGTGACTTCGTCCTTGACCTGTTTGTGCCGCTTTACAACCGATTCGGGCAATTCAGGAACAAACATTAAAATAGTACCTAAACATACGCACTTATTTCTCCCGTCCTCACTAATTTCCTGAACTCGAAAGACTGAGATCCCTTAGCCCATTCACTCACACATTAGCCCACACAACCAGGTGCTTCCAAACACGAGTTCAACTTTAAAAATCCCGATTTCCATGCACACCACCGTAAGCTACTAGCAAACTAGTTAAGTTTAGGCAAGATGCAAGTATTAAATCCACTGGTTGAGAAATCGCTAAGCTTACGTCATGCACTTTTGTGCGCAGTCATTCTTGACTCGTTTAAAAATCGCTCCTGGTAAGCTTTTCATACTTTGTTCCCCTTCTCTTTTAGGGACTGTTTGGTTCAAATTTTGTCGAACTATTCCAAAAAAGCCCAAGATTTTACATCCATATTTACGTCACTTCGACCCTGCCACCGGTTTAACAGCTGTCTCTCTGCCATTCATTTTTGATTTTTCCCATTAAAACCTCATCTATGACCAGAAATAAGGCTACCAAATGTGATGCAACTAGACCACTGCACTCTAGTGCAAGCGGCCAGTAAGATTCGTTTTGACCAAAGAGTGAGCTTAGTACTTGCCACCGGTTTGAATGTCTATCGAAAAATTTCTTGGACTGGCATGCTTACACATAACATACTCATTTATATATTTATGCATACAAATGATTTATATTTGACTTTCTCACTACCGAAATTCTTATAGTCTAGGCTACGTGATATTCCAATCACAGCCCGTAAGCTGAGTCCATAAATCAGTGCATAGGTTCTCTAAGAGTAAGGTCCCTCACTTCCAACCATTCAAAACTGCCACTTTTGACAATAATGTTTTGTATTGTACTGCATTTTATTATTTGGACTTTTGCGTACATAGGTTTCCGCATTTCAGTCGAAAAATGCGTCCGTCATATCATCAGAATATAGACTTCCAAAATAAACGTAGCGAAGAATAAAACATTTAAAATTCAACAGGGATTGTGTAGAAAATCAGTCATGATTTGTTCTCGATTGGTGAAAATTCGGGCTAGTCAAGGAACAGTCGAGTTGCTGTAGATATTTATGCGAGGGAGTGTGGAGCGGAGGACAGAACGTGTCCTGGTATGGGAACGGCACATGGAATCGCCATTTTGGAAGAGGTGGGACGGATCCGAAATAATTGTGTGTGACATTTTTGCACGTGGATAGATGCATGCACACAGATTGCCAGAGTTTTCAGTGGCATGTATGATGCCCCATCAACAAATGTCAACCCACGACGAAGGCTTCTGATGTTTTTCTTTGGTAAAACATTAAAAATGACAGGAGAGCGGGAAAATACGCTGGTAAACAAATAGAGAGGTGGTGTTTGTGTAATATGAAAATGCCGGAGTCCTTTCAAGCACAGTGAAAATTTCTAAGAATTTTGTGCACACCTGCAGAAGTGAGAGGACCACTTCGATTGTAATTCCTAGCTAGTTGAAATAATCTACCCTAGTTAGCGGTTCTATGCTAACGATAGAAGAAATGCTTACACATCAAATTACATTGGAATAACGGCTAAGGTTAACAATATTGAGAGAGAACGAGTAAAGAAAATTTTTGGGCAAAGTTCAGCAGCCATAACAGCTTTTCTATTATCCGAGGCTTTGATTGGCCGTAACTCAAGTCATTAGCTTACGCATGAGATTGCATTAAATTCCCTCATGTCTACTTTGTAATCAGGACTTAGGCGCTACTAAATGGAATATCAATCAACCCAAAGGACGCCTCCCTGAGGAGGCAGACGGTAGGTCTACTTCAGCAGATGCTTTCTAAGAAGTACGGCGATTTGGAGGCACTTCAAGATGGACTCAAAATGAGTACCTAATTCGGAGCCTGGTTTGTGCATCCTCAACCGTAATGAAACATGTAATAGGAAAAGCTAAGAATTCAAATCTGTAAATTTATTAGTTGAGTTGGTAAGTCCTCTAGCTTCAGTGATTTGCGGTTTTCTGTAGTTTCCCGCGTTGCTGCCAAAAAGCATCGTCTTTAACTGTGCTCAAAATCCCAGCAGCAGCATGCAAATCAACGACATATAGCTCATGTCTGTTTGCACCAGGGAATAGTTAAATAAGATGCTCGTTGAATTCGATTTATACTGATAATACTATAGAAAGTGTTGATTTAATCCAACTGTAACATTTGCTCCGTTCTCACCTTTTTTGGCCAGTTACGTTGTATTGAAAATTTCAGTGGCTTGACAGAGTGTCACTTACCCCTTAACTTTGGTCCTTCATTATTACTGGCGTTACTGGATAAAATATTTTCAGAAAGGTGGTTGCAACCAAATTTTGATCTCCAAATATTTAATTGGGCAGTACTGGTTGAGTTCAAAAGACCGCTTTGTTAAATGCTCGTTCACGACCCATGTTTTTTTTGAAGCCGACGCCTTATTTCAAATCATTCGTAGGGAGCAGTAACCTGGAGCTAAAGAAAGAAATCACTGCCATTTTTCTTTTAAAGTGAATTTTCGCGCATTTGATGCAATTAAACCTGAACACTTAACCATAAACATTTCAGCAATATTTGTCATTTTTCAATGTTGGTTGTAATAGGCTATTATATTTGCTAGTGATTCATTTAAAAACCGGTAAAAGGATGCATGTCAAGTGACCGAAACAAATATCAAAGAACCTTACCGTACTAAGCAGATAGTTATTCGGGAATGGGAACAATTCGTTCGCCTTTTGAGAATAGACCATTTTTCTGAATGCTGCTGGAGAGAAATGCTTCATATGATGAGAAAATTTAAACATAACGCTTAATCTTGGATGTGGTGTTGTGTCACAGTGTTACAGCTTAATAAGTGAAACTGGAAGCTTGATCGTTACTGTCTTCTGGAAAGCAGGTGTTCAAGTGGATTGGGGCAAAGCTGGTAGACGGTATAACAAATTTGTTTTGTTCGTGTGTATGCACACTGCTGCTTCCTATTCTAACCAAATACCACGAACCCTATTTGCGAATCTACCTTAAATAGACTGACGTGTCTTGCTTTCGTGATCGGCAAGTGTAAGCAAGATGCCTACACATCATGCCACATGTTCACGGTGCCGTTTGACGAACACAGTCCGGAGCTATAAATGTACTTAATGATCCGTTCAATTTGTGTATTTATTTTTGGACATTCATCAAAGTATTGATTTATTCTTGGTCTACCCGCAAATAATTCGCAACCTTCACTTTCTTGTTCACCATTGCTGCCAGCTGTGCTTATTTATCTAGCATGTGAAACTAACAAACACATTTGAAAACTCAAAGAAGATTCCATTTGTGAAATATGTGAAAAGCCTTTTGGGTATAAGGGATGGCTAGCCAAGCACTGCAATTGTTTTGACGTATAGGTCCGAAGAAATATTGATGTACGTGCTTGTACACGTCATAATTCATTCGGTTACCTGACTATTTCTGTTGCTTCGTGTATAAGACTTGAGCCACGGCAACACAGGATACCAGAAAAGCTTTTGAGACTGATAGAATAGTTAATCATGCCAGAAGCAATAACTGGGATTTATTTTTGCTATCCAAAAACGGAATTCCAACTGGGTGATTTGCTGCCAGATAGTAAACGATCGATTTTCCGATGAGTGAAACAAACGTGAGAGCACTCGTATAACCCATTTATTTTCAATGCACGGCTCATTCCACATTGCTCATATTAACGAAATGTTGAAAAGTTGTCACGTAGCACAGCAAAAAATCTAAAAAATAGCTGGCCTGGATTTAGTCGAACTGTGACTTTGGCAATAGGGTTTTATGTGCAAGAAATGCATTCGACGCCAGCCCAGACGGATGATGAAACCCGTATTTTATGAGACTGTCCTGGTAACCGGTCAACGGTAACACAAAACCCCTTACACTAATAATATCCAAAGACGGCAGAACGCACGGATTTGATTTAGCGTATCATTTTCTTCAATGAAAATCCTGTATACAAAACGTTCACTTCTTTCATCGGCTATCAGAGAAATCATTATAAATTTTCACTGAGTACGGTGGGTCGGATAGCTCCAGGGTGGAACGTTGCTGTGAACGGATGAATTATGTTGTTGAAAGCTGGACCCGGTTGGAACATATTTATTTGCTCCCAAACCCAAGATAGCACGTCGGCTTAGGAGCATTTGTTATCCAGTTGGTAGATGTCATCAAGATCATTAACTACGTCTTATTTATTCCCCCGAGGTTACCCATGCTTTCTGGAAACTTAGTCAGAAATATGTCCGTTATTGTTCTTGATTGTGCCGACCTCATTGTTTACTATAGGTTAATTTGTACGGAGCAGAGGTAAACTAAAGTTCGTCCCTGTCTAATTAAGAATGTAGCGAATCGCGTGAAACACATCAGTTGTTTGAAACTCACCCTGCAATAAACAAAAGCAAAAGCTCATTTCAGTAGCGACTTGAGCGTGTGTTCGAGTCTAACATGAAATTGTTAATTTTCTGTTCATGATCCGTCGGCCATTACCGACTATCATAAGGTGAATCCAGCATCCGAGTTGCCGGTTTCAGTGATTATTCGTTGATTTGTCCGTTCTTGGTTTAATCCTAGTTTCGGTAGCACCCTGTACTTACGGCATTCGACCATTTCGCTGGATTGTTTATGTCACGTTGCTTACCATGGGGCGACCTGCCACAGTTTATTTTTGCAAATACCAAACATTTGTCTGTTCCCTGTGCATCCATGCTAAGTTTTATTGTTACAGCAAACTACATAAAGGTACTGAATGGGGAAATCACGGCGGTGAAGGTCATCAGAAGCATGCAGTCATAACAGGATGATACAGGAGATTCTTATTTGTTTGAGATAATCAACAATTCGTATCCAGCGCCCCCAAACAGAAATGTGAACAGGTGGTCAACAATTGTGAATCGAACGTCGCAGCCACTAATATATCCCCTTATGAATACAAATGGTTTGTTGGATTAGTGATCGCTTACGGCAAAGAAGTAGCTTTAAATGACACCCTGGCTTCCTAACGGTGGGGCGGACTTTGATGCTATTATTTGACTATCGTCTTTGTTATCTTTACTCCCAATATTCAAGTTGGTTACTATAAAATCAGGTTCTTCTAAGTCGCCGCACGTTATTCCAGTGCGAAAAATTACATGGTAGTAAGCAACCGCAGGAATACCCTCCGTGATGTCACTACCAGAAAGTGATCGAAGCACGAATTCCGGCTGCAGCTGACAACATTGAATTCAACATTTGTCCTACTCATGAGTAGCTAAATCAGAAACCCGCATAACGACCGGTCAGAAAATGTTTATCACATCCCGAATTTGTATAAAATTTCGAATGAAAACCGCCTAGATAATGGTTGGCAGTTCTACATTCACCTGGACCAACATAAAAAACAATTTTAAATATATGGAAAGCTTAATCTGGAGCTTTTACTGTGTAAGTACTCTGCGAACCACGAAGCTTTTATCCGATTCTGTGGATTTTCCAGGGTTTCCCGAATAACCAAACATTTTCAAAAATTCAGCGCCAACCGAAGCTTGAAACAAAACGCCTTTGGATCTCATTCAAACTTTTGTTTATTTAGCCTCTCAGCAACCATAAATCTATTGATTCATGCTAATCCACAGAAGGAAAATAAGTGGGTCCAACTGTACTGGATTTTTGTTGATAAACTGAACAATGCTGTGACAGTCACAAATTGCGTTTATGAACTTGTTCGGTAAAATATAAGTCCATGACAAATGCATTGATTAATAAATGTTTCAGCCATCAAACTAGTCTTGAACACCAATGCAGTTCAGTGGACTTCTGCGTCATTCTACTTTAGTTCAATGGTCATAAAATACCAAGCTCTTTGATAACCTACTTCGTGCTTGTATACTAAATTAGGATCAGTCAGAAATCCTTGAATAGTTATCTACAAGTGAGTTACATTATGCTTCATGGTTATAAATACGCGCTGATAACACCTTCTGGCTGGTTTTGTGATGATGTTTCAGTTCGCCACTCGTGAATAGAAATTCTGAGTCTTCGTCGCGGGCCGTCGAAAGTCTACCACTTGGTATTATTGAAAAGGGAATGATTTAATCGATCATTGTCTCGCGAGTAATCGGCGACTGATTTTTATGGATAAGCAAGCGTACTACGTAACGCAAATACATACCGCGCGCGCCATTTGATAGTTTGCGCTACAATTCTGTGCCATCATATTTCGTTATCTTGTTGTTCGATACGTGGTTCGATCATGTTCTACGTTCGACACTACAATCGCTCGCAATTAGTTCTATTAAAAGCCATGCCGTTTTTCAACATATATTTGGACCCCGTATTTCTGCACCTCAACGAGCTTCTAATCGATATAGAAGAGTCACTCGTGCTGGAAGGCGGGCAGCTCTTAAATGCACCCCTCCAGCCAAGATGTCCATTCCGGCATTGTTGAGTATCAACATCCGCTCTCTGTTTACGAAAATGTCGTATCTGTCCCTCACACTTCAGTCACCGATCCACGTTCATACGTGTGTCGTCTGCATACAAGAATCGTGGCTGAACCCGGACATCGCTGATTCGCTCGTGCCGATAGGCAGCTCCATACTCCATCGGGAGGATAGAGTTTCAGACAAGAAGACTGGCAACAGACATAACCCCCTTCTGGTCTGACAATTCCGAATTTGTTTACAGGTATTCTCTCAACGGAATTGACTTTCTCGTGACACAACGTCACCCCAAGTTTTCTGGTCATAACAGCACTATCATAACCAATTTATGCATTGCCCTCTTTTAGATAGGGTTAATATCAACCACCCCGACTCATTTCCCCTGAAACTGCGTGCTTCAATTTCAAGTAGCGATCATTGTCTGTTTCTTTTAAGACCCAACATACACTCCAGGTCAGCTTTCCATTCCTTCAGGCGGACAAATCAAATCCGAGTTCACCTCCGTAACTTTTCACACAGCAGCCTTACCCCTCTTCAGAAATCCCTCTCACTCGCATCTGCATGGTTCTCTTTTGAACCCCTGCTCAATTATAATGTCAAACTTTTCACAGAGACGGCCAATAGGATCTTCGATATTTCCTGCCCCTTAGAAACACTATCCCTCTCAAACGGCCGTATTTCCACTCAGAAACCGAAATCGCGTAATAACTCAAGCGTGCGGTTTATTCCCAACCTAATAAAAGCGGAAATCAAACGCATCGACACTACATTCGCCAGCCAACTCCTGAGTTGTAATAATAACCAATTCCCATGTCAAGATATTCGACCGTTATGCAGGAAGAAAAAGCATACGAAAACCTCTGCGGATGTCGACGGCATCAATCGTGCTTTCACCCATCCTTTCACTTATACCCCAACCATATTTGGACAGGGTGGTGATATGACAGTTACAAGTTTTTCTAGAGAAGAGGTGCTCAACATTATCCACACTAAAATTACCAAAGGGGTTAGTCCTGACAGTCTATCCTCAGCTATTTTAGGGCACAGTGCTGTAGCACCGACGGATGCATTTACTTCTCTGATTAACTCGTCATTAATCTCGTCTTCCATCCCTGACTGTTGGAGACCCGTCACTATTACTCTCATCCCAAAATTTACCAGTTCTACTGCTTTGGCAAAACGTTTTCACCCCATCGCCTTAACATCTTCTGATCTTAAACTGACGGAGCGTGCTATACTTAAACGCCTGAGTTCTTCTACACAAGAAGGCGTAAATCTCAACACATCCAAGTCTTTTGAATGTCTGTTCTCTATCTCGGTCAGCCTACCCATCCGAAACGTCTTTCATCAACTCAAAAACACATACCAGAGTTGATTCGGTAAAATATCTGTGAGTTACTATTAATAAAATTCTTAAGTGGACTTCTCACATTTCCAACCTGTGTGAAGAATCTCCGACGGTTGTTATTTCAAATCAGGAAGCTTCGACACTGCGGGGTGAAACAGAGCTCCATCTCCGGATTTGTATACCGGTGTTTTCCAATCCTTCTTCACTGTTCTCCCGTCATTTTTCTTGGTTTTATAAAAAGACTTTAAAATTCTTCGCCGGGCGTTGTCAATTATTAGCCGTGTGTCCTTCATACCACTAACTGAATTTTCCCTTAATCTGTGATCAACAATAAAAAGCTTGTGAGAAATTTTCCCACAAAATTCTTCCTAATCCCACGCATCCTCTGCATTACGATCTTTCAAGGTGCCGCTCTCATATTTCAACACGATCCACTTTTTGTTCCATACCCTCTAAAATCAATATTTATAGGAACTACACTGTCCCATATTTAGCTCGAATTTTGACAGACCCTGACGATGTTTCAGGCGAATTCCTGAACAACCTGTCCTAATGCGTTATGATTATTCCCGGAGGAGTGCTTTTGTAGTCTTTTTGAGGCAATGAGTGCATCTTTTTATTACTGTGTTGATTAATTTTTTTCCCCTTGTTTTATGTGTTAAACACACAGTTTATGACTGAATTGCGACATTAATTTTTGTGCGCAAAAGTCCATGCAATACGATAAAATGCAATACATTACAACACCGCAACGCAGACATGGCAGCGATCGGTAGTCCGGTTATTAGAATTTCCCGTCATTGTGAATTTTGCTGTCAGGTAATATTAAATATCTCTGCCTTATTTGCTGAGACCTAACTGGTACCGCAACATTTGAAGATATAATTCCATTTGCTGATTAAGTGGCACTGAAAATCGAAACAATAATGGACCAACTGCAAATGCGAAGATGTTGGTCGCAGGCTTTTGGGTCAATGTGTACTCATCATTTATTGTGCACGTTTGCTGTCATTTTTTATAACTGTTGAACGGGCAGGTCAGCTCGGCTGCCCATTGTTTGTTTAACAAGAGTGCATTTGCGGTGCTTCGGAATGCGGCTATAACATGATCACATTTTTTAGTGCCTTTCGTCGGTCCAGTGAAGTACACATGGGGTTTCAGAAGCCGCTGGAGTCACTATTCATCTAATTTTTATCTTTTTTTACTTCCATTTTCGATGAAACACCAGTGCGCATCAACCTTCAGGAATCGTTTGACTTTAAGCAAGTGTCCGCCAAATGGAGAATTAGCCGGTGAGGAGGGGATTCGAACAAGCGAATTTCGGGTTCAACACCCCACGGTCTATCTACCTGGTCACTTACACGACGGTCACGATAGCAGCTGTTTCGCATGGGACGATCCCCTTACGGTTTCGGCAGTTCTGACTGTTTTTATTTGTGTCACCATCTTGTTGATGTGGCAAATAACATGGATTGACAGTTGATTAACTACCAACAAAGAGTTAATCAGCGCAGTCTGGTTGAAATTATTGTCTCCGTCATGCAGACCAAAGATCAAACGATGTGAAGAACTTCTAACCATTCCGATTAACCTAATGCTCATTGATGCATATCGTTGTGAGCAATGTGAATGATTTTTCAACCTTTATCAATGTTTACAATCATTCTCAGTTGAGTTGTTTTGTTCTTGATGAGAGGTAATGAAAAGATATGCCATCGTTTGTTGTACTCTTCCGTTCACTAGCCCGTCAAATGGTAGATTCTGTTAGTTAAATTGTAAGTTCCCGAAACCGGCAAATATTTTCTCTCTGTCGGTTTCACGTAGGATGTCACTGATTTTTGCCCAAATTATCGGCCGGACAGCCCCAACCCAATCTTCCGCGGCTCCCATCTTATGTATTTACCTTTTATGTTTTGTCTGCCGTAGTGAGGACACGGAGAATAATTAGCGATAAGTGTGAATGAACAAGATCAGTTACATCACAAGTGTCTACTCTAATCGCCTGACCGTAAGCCTTTTATTTTGATCCACCGAAGAATCAGCAGTAAAGCAGGGAACGTGAGGTTATTCAACGCTACGCTAAACTTGGGGATAATTTTGTTGACGGATGTGATTTCCCCCAGTTCTATTGCTTACGACTAATGCATGCATTTAGGCATTTCCAATTTCCTGTTGTAAACTTTCAAAAGAATCGTATTCGCCAAAGGAAAAGCCCGATTTGTATTGCTTTGATTTCTATGCGTTATTGTAATCGTGAGTACTTTCTTATTTTATACTCCGTTTCCGTGACCGCTATGCTGTTCTGAGATATCGATCTAGTTTTACTCGTTCCAACAACAGCCAGTTGAATCAATCAGCACGGAGCAGAAAGATGACCTGGTTTATTCATGACATGCACACGTCTGCTAATTATTGATATTAAGCGGTCCGGTTTTATTTTGACTACCCTAACATCACAATTTTACAGAACAACCAAAATATGCAACATTTAAGTCAGTTTTCTTGTTTTTCAACTCACACAGATCGGCCAATTTAGTTACCTTTCTTAGTTTCTTGTAAATCCTTCTGCAATTCAAAAACAATGTCGTCAAAAATTATAAAACCGAGTTATTTCACTAATTTCTGCGTAACCCAAAGCGGTATGAAATGTCAGATTGCTCACTAACAAACTTCAGTAGTTCTGCGTGAACGCCTTTCTCAAGAAAAGAAGCAGTCCATATAAACTTGCAATCTACTATGGTCATTTAGAGTTGTCCCGTCTGAAACTCATTATTTAAGTTGCAGTGAACTGGCGTTTTCACGTAGGCTAAGCCACTGTTCGATGAAAGGCCACTTAACATGGTCTTCACTGAAGTCGTAAAGCCCTACGCGCGTATCTCCTCGCACTCGTTCACAATTCACTCAGCCTAACAATACTCCAAAAAGCTCACATGATCCCAAGAGTGCTTTTCCCACTCTCGTGCCACATGATGTGAATGCGCATTCTCGAATACGTATGGGGCTGTTGTGTTGGTGATTTGTAAAGCTCCGTTTTCCTGTCATACTTACCGTGCGTAAATTAACCAAAGAAGCTCTTCTGACAGGCTCAAAACAGAATGCTGCTGATCTCGCTGACTTACTTCTCTCAAACAGCCTAAGCCTGTGACAGGTGACTGAGACACGTGACTAGAACAAGAAACAGGAATGCATGGTTCGGGAGCTTGTTGACTTAGGGTATAAACGCGCTCGATGTGCTTGTTTAAAATAACTTCTGCTAGAGGGGTCGATGGAACTGGGACAAACACATCATACGATGCAAAAGGGAGAGCTACAATAATGAGATTTTAAAGCACTAAATCGAATTTATCCAACAAATCAGAAGAACTAGAAGTTTTACATCAGGAATGGCAAGCAGTAGTTTGGTCTTTTCGACCGAAAGAGTGAAGCATGAAAGTTTGCAGACAGCGAATTAGGAAAAAAATTCAGATTAGAATAAATGGAACAGAGCGTTAAGCAGATAAGTTTATTTGATTTACTATTAATGTAAAAGAAAACTCTCAAGACCAATTGCTCCTGCTTACAGAGCGCTGATTTATGGACGTTGATAAGCATGACCTCACTAAATTCCATGGTTTCGGTTAGTTTCACTTTGAAAAATGGTATCAACTCAGCCTGGCCACTGGACGCGTCTAGGCGCTTCGGGACTGAAGAGACCAGTGTGAAAGGCTACAGAGGATTGTGTCACCAACTTCGACAATCATTTCCGTGTGAGCTCTGATACTCCTTGAGCAAGGCGGCGGGTCGTCTTACCAATACTTAGGTCGCAACAGCCATAAGTGAACTGATAGACAAGCAAGACAGGGAGACTAGCATCACAATTTGATTTGGTGCATGCGAGCTTGGTGAGACTGCATCTTCGGTGAAGATTGTGCCGAACTACCGTTTTACACACACGAAATCAGCCCATTTTGAAACGCTAATTTTCATGAGTTGTACTAAGTAGATTCTGTTCTGATAAGACTGCCTGAGGGCACTGGTATTCATGCAAATTTCTGTTGCTAACATGTCCATTAGAAGTAGAATGCGTTTTCTTGAGGGAATCTCATTTTGTGAACTCACCCTATCTCCTGTTTAATGTCGTTCGTTCCCACCAGCCCAAACGAGAACAAGTAAGTCAGGTAGACTGACTGTCTCGTACTAACCAAGTGCAGGTTGTAAAAGACAGCTTTTAGGTATGGTGCTCTTTTGCTGAGTGATCCATTATTGTAGAACAGATTTGCTAAATAATTTAAATGCATGCAAAGGGTTGTCCAACTCCTTTTTAAATGTCAAAACAGCTGAAAGATAGGCCATCTTTCGAAGTATTTGAATTTTGAATGAGATGCCCACTTGAACTTTGCGCATTCACAATTCTTCCCAAGCTGCCGGGATCAAACCGCAAATCTTTCATTTCCCCTATAGGGGCTCTGCCACACGGCTACCGCGGACGGGGATTTCTCCGCGTTGGTCGATCAACCTTCTAGTTAAGACTGGTTTAGAAGGGTAACCGCCTACTTACCGAAATTGATTGTAGCGTAAAGTCACCCTTAATCCATATTTCCTATGATGGACAGACTAAACTTCTAGCGAGCTGTCACAGAGCATATCTGGACATTCACGAATTTGAAAAACGGTGAAATTTTGTATCGTATACCTCTTGGTACTTTCTATACACTAGCTATGATCCACGCGTTTACTAAACAAACCGAAGGTTTCCGCAGCAGATAACGGAAAATGGGGCCTTTGAATTGCCCTTTTTGTAGCCAAACTAAATTACAAAATAATCCACCGACAAGAACGATACACTAACTAAAAACATTGAGCCCAGCGATACCATCTGATACTTGTTACGCAATATGAGGTCGAAGAAGTAGCATTGAGTGAAGCACTGTCTATCAGATCACGGAACCCAACGTCAGACATGCGGCGGACACCAGGTAACCCATTTCAAGTTTCATGAGCTTGATCTATGTTTTTGTTTGTGGAACGGACTAAAATTTGCGGTGTTCTAATAAAGCATCCTTTTACTGGGATTCGTTTTCTAGTCTCATTTTCCACAACTACTAGGTTGCTTCATTAACACTACTGACATGAGTAAATGAAGATTTCATGTTTCCCAATGTTTGCTTGCGCTTAGCTTTGACGAAGTGAATGAAGGTAATAAAAGTTTTCAATTCTTCAGCGGCATAAGTGGAGAATTATCAAAAAATTTTTCCACTGTTTGTTGTTTGGTTATTGGCAAGTTTCCTTTCCTCTTTCTGCCCTGGCCCACTTTTTGTGCCGTTTGAAAATTCTGCAGTCGGAAGACCATTACTGCGAGAAGACTCAATTTCGCATGGTATAGTTGTTCGCTTAAATATAAGATAAACCAAAGTTATTGTAATTTTGATACTGACTAAGAAATCCAACTAGGTTTCATGAGAACTGATGATATGTATGTGATGGAGAAAGCGTGTGACTGTGTCTGCATGTGTTCCATTGTTTAGATTCAGGATGAACAAGGGCGGACATCATACTCTTGTAGTGTGGACGATCCGTAATGTCCAGCATTATTCGAAGTAACACAGTATGAAAAACAAGATCGTTTTCAGTCAGTTGTGCCATGCCAATAAACAACATTAAATTGGATGACAAATAGTTGAAGGGAAAAGCGTTTTTCAATAACACTAGATCGTAAGTCAATGAATCTCAAGTCAATTTTTTCATCGAGGGACCAGCTGATGCAGTCCAGGGGCCGTGTATAAGACAAAACTGTTTTATGCCACACTGTGTTGCTTGTATGCATTCGATTAAAACGTGGGTATTGGTTCTGTACATCTCAGCGTCAGTTCAAACAGGACGTGTTGCACCAAGGGATATTCAGGAAAGGTGGAACAATGGGAATTACAGGTACGCGAACTACATTCCGTTACAGCGTCTGTTGCCTGAAAGACGAACGGTAGATAAGAGAAGAATAAAACATGGAACCCCTTATGTTCTCTGAACAAAGTCCTTAAAACATTCAGGTTGGTGAAGGAGTTTGCGTGAACAAATCAAATTTTTCAAGTCAAACGGTGCCTATATGCACCCAAGTAGGCTAAATTTTCAGCACCACAAACGAAACGTGTGGCAAATATCCGGGGTTAATGCAGAATTATATCAAGAATCATTTTAAAACAATAAGCTGTTTGGTAAAACAATAATGAGGGAAAATAAAATGCATTATCACTACAATTGGAGTTGAGCTCGAGGATCACTCATTATTGGTTCGCGGTTTAGGCTTAAACGAACAAGTTAAGCAACAAGACTAATACTATAAGTAGAGTTGCGAGAAGGAAGGAGCCTAAGTATGATGGAATCTGAAGAATGGAAGCCTTGGACATAGCTACTTGATGACTGCTGTCATTGTTGGACAGCACACTGTCGAAACATATATGACAGGTATCACTTTTTTAAACACTGAAATCCCTCCTGATTTCCACTACAGTGTGCAAGTAATTTTAAGGATTTGTCAACTGGATGTTTGCGATGAGGACTGACGTGTGTCCGACGGAGGTGTTTTGTGGATGTTTTCTATTTGGTGCTTGGTGGAGTGCCGTCGGTATATCTTGCCATTTGAATGTCTCGTTGCGTTGCTGGCGCTGACATTGCAAGTGACTAAAGTGGGTGAAACTAAATGAAATTTATTTTCTCATTTTAAACTGCCTTGGTCTTTCCAGCCTACCGTAAAACAAAGAAACCTTACGTGTTCTTCATATATCACCATAGAAGGCTTGGAAAAAGACTCGGCACAAACCAATGCTAATTAGATGCACTTGAATCTGGAATCTTTATAAAATCTAAAACAGGCTCATTATTTGTACAGCTTATTCGGCTCCTAGGCTTCGATTCACGGAGATTTCCTCGGTTTGGTATCTGTTTTAGATCAATGGGTAAACCACATGGCATTTATCACGTCTCTTGCATTGCACGCAAACGGCGGGCATCCACAGCATGAAGTTACCCGTGTTGGGTAACCTAGTAAAATTACTATGTGAGTGGTCGCGGTATGCTGCGACAGCCTCATGCGGGTAAATTGTACAGGGCTCCTCGATTTGTGTAGGAGTACGAGATTATTTGCACAGTCTAGTTCTCATGGGATAAAGTGTAACCGAGAGCCTGCACTCCTCTGAAGTGTTTTTACAAGCCAAGTGACGTGCTTTTCAGCACTTGACTGATGGTGTTTAGTCTACCGGTGCATCCGAAAAATTATTAAGGAGTTAATTCTCTCCATACTGATTTTATCCTCCTGACTGGGTTGAAATATCGTGGCAGAATCCCCTGTGTTAAAGTCATCTACTTTCGTTGTTTAGTGTGTTAACCTTTCCTTCCTGACCTTGATAAGAAGCTGAAATGTAACCGACAAGGCTGCGTTTATAGCTTATAAGAATGGGTGCTATAGGACAGTTGAGATGAGTCATATTTTCGTTCGGCAATACTAGATTCTCTTTTGGAACGTAAATATGAACGAAATACACGTGATTCTTGTGCTGACTGATCGTAGACAGAAAAACACTAAAACGGTTCAATTTCTTTAGCGTTTCTATACTTACCAACCGTCCCATTTTAAGTGAATAGTCACCAGTCAGTTTTATATGGATGAAATGGTTTCTACAAAACAGTTTAGCTAGGGAAAATCTTTCATCTGTCTTTCATTTGATTCACTGGTATCAGTGAATAAAGTAGCCTTAAGAAATCAATTTGGTTTGTCAAAGCTTTCTTATCCAGTACCGTTTGTCGCATTTAACGCATTCATATTCAGTTGACAGTTTCTCCGCCCATCGAGATGTTATCCCTGTTATTAGCGTTTGAAGAGAATGCAAAATTTCTTCGTCTATTTGTTACAAATTCAGATTTTCTCCTCATCCCATTAGTTTGTTTCAACGATAGGCGTGACAGATAGCCACAAGAAATCGAATCTTGGTTATATGGATAAACACATTTCTTTAAAGTGCTAACCGAACAAGGTGAAGGTCATTTCTCTTCTAATTCACTTGGAATAAAGTGCTAAGCAGAAAAGCGGTTTATTATTTTGCCCTGAAGAAAAGCTTTCGATTGCTAAGTAAGTGAAATATGCAGGTTCACATTTCATCGATAAATGTACGACTTATTTACTGGTACTGTCAGAAGTGTGGGGACTGCGAATGATATAAGCAAGTGCAGTGGGGTTCAGAGACTGCTGCACGCAGGTCTGCGTTGACCACTTGTATTTATCAGCACGTCGTCAATGTACAGTGAGGGGAAATTATCGTCAAGCTGTACGGCAGACTAGAAACGCTAGCTTTGAAGAGACCGGCAGATACTAAAAAGCAAGGCGGTTAGCGAAGGGTTTTCAGCAGAAGCAGTAATGAGAAATCCAACGCCTTTTAGAGACCAGCAATAGTCAATATGCAGGTAGGTACCAAGATTTCAGCGACAGAAAACTGTAGTTCAAACAGTTACTCGTTACAACTGATCCAGCAGCCAAAATGAGGCTTGGAAGAACGACCACGAAGGCAGTCAGCGTACTTCTGAAGCTGACAGGAAATAATCAGCTAATCAGAATGGGAGTGCTTTAGGAGAGTAATTCAGAAAGCAACAAAATAAGTAGATATGAGTGGGCCTGACGAATAATTTTTGCTGATCAATAGAAGTGTACATGATCCGTTTGATTCCTTGTCGGAATAGAACAAATAAGTTTAGCTGCTGCATGTCTGGAACCGAAATGAACTTGTGACTAAGCCTCAGTAGTAGATTAACGTAAGGTATGGAGAATTTTTATGCAATGTCTGTTAGTAGATATTTTTTTACTGTGTTGCAGCGGCTTCAATTTTGTACAAATTTTAAGGTTTAGATAGGTGTACGGCTATATAGAGCCTTGCAGTCTGTGCCTAATTTCAGCACATTATAACAAGTGAAGATTATGGACGTAAAAAGACAAAATGACAACATCTTAATGAACACCAGCGTCATTATTCGGTGATTAAAAAGGATCAACCGGGGACCCTTTTTAGAATGCATTCATGAATATATTCTGTGCGGCATTTTGGTCAGCGGAAAAAAGAAAGACAGATATACGTTCTCTAGTAATAAGGGATTTCGAATGGAAACAACGGTAGGTAAGATAGAACATCCACACTAATGTCTTTGGGAATTAGTGTTGATTATAGCTCAGAATGTTGAATTTTGCAAAATTCTCAGCACACAGCTTGGAGTTGATAACCCAAAACATTTCACCACCAATCTAAGTTCCATTATCGTTTCCCATCCTTTTGCACCGGTGATACCATTTCCTGAAGCCTTGTCCTGCTGCTTCACACAAGGCTAGCAAAATGCACCTTTGCCCTTTTTGGTTTATCGTTATATTACACCATATTGATGGTAGAGAACAACACTAGATGTCGATTTTATTGTGACTAATTTCAGAAAGATTGCAAGACCCAACTTAGGAGTTACGTGGCCTTAGAGACTGCTATGTCTAAAGAATCAAAAATAAGAGTGATTTTCAATATTCGCTCTCTACTAAGGTAAAAATCAAGAATACACTATTTATTTCGTGTAAACATGGAAAGTTTCACTGTAAGTACAAATTCCAATTATGTTACTGGAATGTTTCTTGAGCCGAAATGCGCATGCAGCAGAGGGAGTAGAGCTGTTTGACAATTTCACGTAGAGTGCACTGGGTAGAATTCTACCTGGAGAATCTCTTCATCTGAAACCAATTATCTATGCACTGTTAGTTGGTCAGAACCCTATTATAAATTTGGAGGTGAATGACTATGTCTTATCTAATGGGGTTAGGAAAGATGTATTAAGACCAAATACACAAAATTATTCGGTTAGAATAAATTAATTCGTTTTCTTCCATTAGAAAATTGTTATATTATTTCCGAAATATTAAAGTTTCATTAACCAAGGTTGTTGATTTTTCGGTCTGATCTTGAGCTCCCTATATGAGCCTGTCTGCTGATACTGAATCCGGGCCGGGGATGAGTAGAACTGTATTTTTGAGGATGTTGATAACTTTTTTATCTTGTTTCACGAACACCTTAAACGTCAAAATGATGCGGTATGGGAAATTCAGGTAACGGAATGAATTTTTAGAGTATTGGTTTCGTTGATATTAGCGAAATACGAAAGAAGTTAATCAGAACTGTGGCACTCTTTTAATTCCCATCCTAACCAACTGAGATTTGATAGGCAAAAGTCAAATAAACAAGAGTGATTCTGAATTTGATGGATTGGACAGAGGTTTTGTGGCTTTCGAGTTAAAAATTTTCTTGCACCACCTCGTTTTCAGAGCCTTGTCATTTGACAGTATGTCGCTGTTCTGCCGGGTAAAAATAGTTGCAACCGGAAGTCAAAGTTCAAAGGATTTGTTAAGAGCGCTGTTATAACATCCTTTTGAGATTGGAAGGCGAAGAAGTATATGAAAACCAGGAAAAAAAATTTCTTCGGATTGACTGCGAAACACAACGTTATGGAAATTAGAATCGCGCGAAATAAATGTGATACGCTTAGGCTAACTAAAACGAATTCGTACCAACGTCCAGTGGTGTTCCGCGAAGCAGTCGTCCCAAATTATCAGCTATCCATCACTTCTACCATGACTGAGATCTGAAAACTAATTCGAAAATGAAACTGTAAGCAATAGAAAACTGGCAAGCTCAGTAGTAAAGCCCCGTGCCAAAATCCAAATCCTGAATACGCACACAACTGCCATATTGATGAATGTATCATCAGTGGAAATTTTTATTGTTATTTTCGCGTTTTCCCAACTTTATTCGTCATCTATGACTTATTGCAAGCCGCAATAAACCTATGCTATGAAGCAGCGCTGGAGGATGCTTAGATTTCAGACAAACTAGTTACCATGCCTATGCTGTCTACCGGTCCCTAGGATTTCATTCCAATGCTATTTTGGTTGGGATTGACTGGAATAGGGCGAACACACGAATCGGTCACACTGTTTTGAAATAGGCCGGGTGTGCTGGGCATGTGCGGAGACAGAACTGTATGAGAACAAAACTTGTATTTCAAACAGTATCCCCTTGGTGAGAATAAGTCGTCACACGATCGCCGCCTAAGGGAGTTCAGTAGGGTCTTTTCAACTAGATTCATCATATACAGTTTCCAAGGTTGTTAGTTCATTGCCAGCAGAAGTATTAAAATGAATATTCCTTTATCTAAACAGTCTTTGTTGGAAACCTTGGCAAACACGCTTTGAACGCCCAATTGCGGTTGTTGAATTAGCGCCAAAAACACTCAACGTTCAGTGTTAATGTACATGGTGTATTGTTCGGTGGAGAACATTTATTTTGATTGATAAGTCACACTTTGTTCTGACCGTGAATGATATTGAACATTGGTTTAGGTGTTCTAGCAGTCAAAGTTTTGTTTTCGGAGTCAGTTTCGATGAGCTTCAGCTTCTTAGAAGTAATGGCGAGATGCTTGGGGGAGAAAATGGTCTTTTTCGCCATAGCACTTGGCTTTTTTCTATTTCCGTTCCACAATCATTTTTACTTCGACAAAAGTCTTGCAATGGGAGCGCTTTTGGAGGTAATAATTAATCAGCTCGTAGTTAGCGTACCATACAGGCAAATGAAATTTTGTATTTAGCGAAGTTCTGCGCATGATCATCAAGGTTTTGTGGCTTAACTTTAAAAATTGGTCATACGAATTTGTCAGCATAACACAGTTGTCCGTAGAAGAAACAATGGGCTGACTTTTCGCTCAACCACGATAACCTATCTAAAGTCAAGTCCAATCGACTGGAAACATTATTCAGAAATGTTACTAGTAGTAATCGAAATGCTTTGTCGTCCCTGCTTCCAACGGCAGCGCTGTGCCTAAGGTGCATAAGATTCTCGATTAAATCTACGCATAAAATTGACGCTGAAAGATCAGGAAATCTCAACTCCAAGCCACACCGCAGATACACTGGATTTTTCCAAACTCCTATAATCAGGATATCGCAGTGACTAATATTAGAGGCATCAGGCAGAATGTAAAGTATGGTTGCGCACATTCTAGAGAACTAAAATGCGACCAGATCTTTTATATATATATATATATATATATATATATATATAGACATGGTATGCTTTTGCAGCAAATTCCTAGTTCTCCTGCGGTCCAAATGTTTACCAAAGGTTTACTATTGGGACAATTTCATGCGTTTGTTTTCTGAATCCGCGACACAGATTTTCTAAAGTCAGTTAGATTTCTAATGACAACCATAAATCTAGAAGAGTTCTCCTGTTAATTTTCAAATAAAGTCAGTCCTTTCCCGAATACCAAAGTCACAAACGTGAGATAGCCAATGGTAACTCTCGTTTTATCGTCCTGGGAAGCATTTGGTTCTTTGAATAACTGGTTAATAGAAAATCAGAAGCACCAAATGCTAATGTCAGAAGCGAAGGAAGAAAGCTCATGTGTTTGTTTAAGCGAAGTATAGAATGCACAACTGAACCTTTCAGATTAGTTTCCTCGATAGTTGCCTTGATTTTGGAAACCAGTTTATTACGCATGCGCGGTAAATACTTTTTCGATGCTATTCGTTAGTATTAGTTTTCAATGCATCTGCCTTCAGACATAGCCGTCAGGTTTCCGTGGTATTTTTTAAGTGGAATAAAATCTTGTTGCTAGGTTTCGGTTGCTAATACCACTGCCATTTTAGTCCTTTGCCTTCCTTTTCCAATCCTTTGGTCCGGTAAATCCGCTTACAGTTGTGTGACATTACTCTAATTTCGACACTGAACACACTGTCATTGGGTTTTAGAGTTGCCAAGAAAAAAGAGGGCTAATCCACCGTAACGTCTGCTTTCCCCGAACTAAGTGTCAAGCCAGTGACCGCTGTGGAACTTAATGCATAAATTCAGCATTTCCTTTGAGTAAGTTGTTTTGGAGACATTTGATTTGTTTATTAATAAATCACTTTCCGAAAAATTTCTTGAACTGAATTGTCATCTGATTCCAGAAAAAGCAAAGTACTCGGTCGTCCCTTTGCTTAAATTGAATCTTGCTGATCAACAACGCTGTAAAAGCATTGAGACCGCGAAATGTTTTGGTTTGGTTGAACTAAACATAGAAGAGGAGGTTTAGGAGTGCATTTCTGCTTTCTCACCGCCTATTACGGATGAAAGAAAAAATGTGCTTATTCAGAGTCAACCAGGCAAAGTTTTGGGTGATACAATGTACTTCTGAGTTTGCTCAATGGTCGTCATTCGCGCTTCACAATATACTGAACTAGGCAAAGACAAAAGTCCTATTATTCTGATCAATAAACGCGTCAAATCAGAGTATCTGGTAAAACACTTCTTTGGTTTAAATTTACTAGTAATAATGTTGTATAATCCCTACACTTATTGAATCACAAGATAACGTCACTGTATTAATGACAGCGGTTTACTTTAGGCGGAATAATGATAGCTTGATGATTTGACGAGAGACTTCGGAGCCTAACATGCATATTCAGCCGTCAATATGTTGGCCGTTAGCAAATCATCTCATCGCACATTTTGATAATTTATCATCTAGCAATTTTCCGCTAATTTGCCTTGGTGTTACCATAGACCGCATTTAGCCTGTACCAGACTCCTTCTGTGCAACTCGGTAGTGATAATTGTTCCAGATAAACAAAATGTGATCTAAAATTTTCCCCTTTGGGATATCTGAAAAAATATTTTGCAGAGAATAGAGTAACGAGTAAATTTTACCAGTGGATTAAGCGTAACTTAATCATTCCAGTTCTATATGAAACGATAAGCACCTTACTGCGCTACAGAATTGATCTGGTTGTAAGAAGTGTTCGTTCTCGGCGTGGATTTGAACGCCCGCGCGCGCCGAACCTGGTCATTTGCATTACGTGTCCACTACCAACTTAGTTAAGCAGCCTCGACAACTGGCGTTTGGATATTTTAATTGAGGATCGATTATTATTTGGCCAAATGAGGCAAGAACAGCATATCTAATACAATGAACTTCTTGTAGTTTGAATCCAAGGGCAGGATTTTTATGTGAATTAACTGACATCTGCCGTCTGAATTCTACGAATATGATTAGTTAAGTAGTCCGAGCAGCTGAGGTGATAAATGTTGAATTCATCAATTTAAAATTCCATTAATTTTTCCAAGTATAATTAGTTGAAATTTATTTTAACAAAAGATGTAAAAACGTTTTTTAGTGAACGAAAAACGTTCCACTATTTCAGCTTAGGAGCAGTTAACGGCAAACTGAGCATTCATAATAATGGAAGTTTCGTTTTGACCTCAATAAGTAACTCCGTTTCATTGATTTTTAAGCCCACACTTGGCGTGTTGTGTTTGTTTCGGAAAGTTGTCGCATTACACAAGTGGATATAAATCACTTTCTGATTCATCAACACGAAATAGTTATGGCGTCAAGTTCATCTTAACAGCAAAGTGCTATTCGAACATGGTAACTTCCGAACAGTTTAACGGTCACGACTGACACGTCCCATTCAAGGTGAATTTTTAGCTTGTTCGGTAACTTTGAAAGCACGGCTATCCAAGTATTACTTTCTTGCACGCACTTTGTATTTAGTAAGTTCAGAAAAATCCAATAGTGACAGATAAAACAGTTGAACGATCATTGAATAATTTCACCACTCACATGAGGTTAGTAGTCCCGTGCTGGTCAAATGGATGAGTGACACTAAGCTTGTTTCTACCATAACGAGAACACGTTATTCAGTAAAAATAATATTGAACGCAATTTTTGAATGACATGTCTGAATTCGATTAAATTCTGCGTCACAGAGTGAAAAACTGGGCAGGAGTAAAAGCTTTAGATCCTCTTTTTCTTATAATATCTTTCTTTTTTGTTTCACTGGACTTTAGCAGAGCGGTTTTCGACAAAAACCTATGTATGGCCCAAGCATAAAATATGAACTAAGCTGAGACTTGCCCAGTCTTGTCTACGGGTCGAGGGTAGTTGTGATAGCTATTACAGAAGTATAAATTTGGTTTGCTACACTGAACTTCTAGAAGTGAAAGTGCACCAGAATGCCTGGATAGCTTTGCCCTCCAGGTGAGAACTGATAGTTAGTACACTATCATTGAAACCCATCTGCCTCTCGCGATTATTTATGCATTCATGATGAAATTACAATGTGCCGTGTGATCTTGTTGCACAGCGCAATGCGTTTGGATATGTAAGCTCTCCTTGAATTTATAAGGTAATTATCATCGGAGATCGGCGGTATCACCACGAAGACTTTTCATTGTCGTAATTTAAAAAAAGTAATTAGCCATATTCTGCACTTCTCTCCTAAACGACATTTTATAGTCATATGCATGTGATGTTGTTATTACACTGTACTGTGAGTTTTAAACCTGCCGCCATATAAATCTTCAGCTTGAATAAATTCGACGATTAACGTAGGTTGATACATGGTTATTTTACTTGCAACCAAGGCAAAGGCTTTCTTTCTTTTGTCGATTAAACCACCCTCTTTTTCTCGATTTTGGAATTATTCTGGCTTTAACAGAAAAATTAATGTAGTTGTAGATCACTAATGAAACTGCTACCTGCAGGGTACTACTCAAATTCCTGCAGTTCGTCACATATGCTAGATGTTTTTGTAATCCTTTAGGGCGCTTTACTTTGTATTTGAGCTCAAATCAAAAGAAAAATCATCCTCAAGTCTGATTTAACCCTTTTTTTCATCAGCCACATCTATATGATGTTAGCAGCTGAAAGGTTGAAAAATTTTTATAATGCTCTTCAAAAGTCCGACCGACTTATGGATTATAGTAAGTTATTCTATTGCTTGTTTCCCCCTGGATGATATTAAAGAAACCTAAAATGGACGCTGAAAGGCATCCAGGGGTAGCTGCAGCAAGAGATTCATTGTGGCTTATGGATTTTTATAAAGCTTTGAAGCGTGATTTAACTTGCTGCCTTTTACCAGTGAGCGGTGTTTAAAACATGAAAATCAGCATACTTCTTACTGGCTTGCTTTGTCCCGACCGCTGTCTACTTATAATGAATTTGTAGTACTTGCTGTATGCGCAAATGAGTGACCTAACCAATCTTTTGTGTCAGGCAGAAGTAATGCAGCATAAGAAATTCCTATTAAGCAGTACTCGTCTAAGAGTCAGCACCACGAGCAGGAACCGAACCGGCTACCTTCCACTCGCCAAGAAGGTGCACTATCCCTGTTGCTAGTCGCGGTGTCACACGCCTAGTGGTTCGCGCAACAATGGACATTCAGTTAGGTAATTAGCAGCTGAGATCCGCGTTCCTGTTGGCTCAGATTTGGAAATGCTCACCAAGTGGAAGGTCGCCGGATTTATTTCAACTGGATTTCTCGCCGAAGATTGTTGAATACTGGTTTGGCTTAGCACAAATGTTGGTGGTTTTGCTTTTGCGTTTTCTTGTTTGGCATTTAGACTGGATTTTTAAATGTGCCTACATAGTTTAGTGAGCATAAAATTATTTTTTTTGCACCTTTTTTCATAAAAGCAGTGTAACACTCATCACCGTTTTCCCAGTAGAGGGAGATACGAGGCGATCTTCGAATGCGTTGCTACGCGCTTTCAACCTATAATTGACCAGTAAAGACCATAAAATCAGTGGAGCCTTTACAACCTTCCATAAAACCATGCTTGGTGGATAGATACTCACTGATCTCGAACGTTCTTGCGAAGTCGAAGTCAGAGGTTTTGAGTTGAACATCCGAGACACTGGTTTATCGGGAATGATTCTCTCGGTTTGTCTAACATATCCGACATTGAATTTACCTGGGCACAGATATCTAAAGGGGACTGGTATTCCGAAAGCCAAGAATACTGAAAGAACCTCGGAATACTTTGCAATTTAATATTTTTCACTCTTGTTCTTTATTACATTTTATTTTGCTTGCTTTAGTTTTTATTGTGAATGCTTTATTCTTACATTGCGCCACCAAGTAACTTCGAATAACGTCAATTTATTAAAATTTTCCCGACAAAACTTAAAGATCAAAGGCAATAACTAAATAAATTAGCTGATATTTTGCTGACATCTACTACAATGAAGTTGTTTCGTTATTACATCAGCTTATGGTAAAACTGCATCTCTTTGTTCGTAGCCGAGCTGGGCAACACCAATGTTCGTTTATTTCGTGATTCCAAGGTCATACCCGACTGGGATAACTATCCATGTTCATTTTGTGGCCTAATGAAATTATTCATTAAACAAAACCGCACTTGGGTTTACATAAGTCCTTCTAAAAATTAATCGCGTATTCTAGAATTAACACCTCAGTTATGCGGGAATGGATAGCAGTCTGAAGGTGTCCAATACGGAGCAATTACTTTTGAATGATTCCTGGTAGAACTAAGTTTTTCTGAGACTCTCCGGAAAAGTGTTCCTTTTTAGAATGACTGACACTTTCATAATGATCTTTTTAATAAAGTGAAGCAACATAATATTCTCTTGTTCCATAATTATCGCCCTGTTAAAAAGCACTAAGTACCTTAAACATGAAAAAATATATATGGCACAAAATAGATGTTCCAACCTACGTTTAGTAGTTTATTATGATGGTTTGGTTGTTAGCGCCGATTATGCGCAAACACCGTAAGTATTTCTTTAAGAGAAATTCTTCTATTTAGTTCATGGAAATTTCGACAAACAGTGCCAAAGATGAGAAAATCGGTACGATTTATCTTTCACGGAATCCTGATCCAGGACGATTTAGATGGAGCAAAACGTAAGCGAGCAACCCTGTGCCGTACAAAACAATTCAAATATTTGCCAATTTAAGATGCCCTATTTAAACATGGGGTGTCAAGCACAGAGCTCTTTTGCAGCCTACTACTTAGTTGGCTGGTCTAACTCTTTTCTGCGTCACTTTTGAAGTGACAAATCACAAAAGTACAGATGTGCTTAGTGAGATTTTTGCAGTCCTTGAAAAAAACTGTCACAATTTCATTGGTGATTTGTCTCACGATGATATGCACATCCTCTCGCTAAGTGACTTTGCATGCAAAGAAGCATTTTTATTTCATTCTTATTTGATGTGAAATACAGAGTGCCCAGCCTGTTTGAACCGGTCGTACAGTGTTCGTTTACTCTGTGGAAATAACTTCGTATTTCTTAAAGAGTTGTTTCCAGTGAGGCTTTTGTTGCAAGTGCTGCTATGTCCAAGCTGCTGATAGTGGCGCATGCAACGTCTGTTGCACATTGTAGCCGGAGAACAATAATCCGCAATTCCTTCGTTATTCGCTGGTATTACTATACTTAAGAATGACCCTCAAAAAGACCAAAATTTCAACGATACTATGTGCGATTGTGAAAGTCAACAAAGCGTCAGTGAAATTATTTCAAGAAATTGTGTTCCATTTATGCATCCCATACTAAATACTGGAGTCTGCGCAGGTCATGCATAGTGATGAGCGGGTTTACATGTAGTTCCGTAGTAAGCAGACAAGAGTTTGCTAATTTAGTAGAAATATGAATGTTCCTCGACCTTGAAAATTAAAGGTCACATTAATTGCTTTATCTTGTAATTTTTCACAAACTGAAGTCCATTTTTATTTAATATGCTACTTTATCCATTTATCAAAGCTAAAAATCGATACAAATTTGCCTTTAGGTTTTGCGCTGCCTCTTGTCAAAATGACTGATAAATTTAGTGACGCGAAAACTTAGTAACATTGTTAATCTGGTAATTTGTGCTGAATTCTCTGTGCTGTGATTAATCAGAATGCAAGAAAAAAATATCACCACTTTAACGAGAATAAAATAGTTGATGTTGAGTACAAGTGCCGACACCCCAAAACGACCCATATAACGAATGTCATTTGAAAGCTTTGAACAGAATCACCATTTTAGCAAAGAGATCTGAATTTTATTTAATTCATAACTCCTGCAATGTTTTTATGGAAGCAGAGTTCATGAAATACGACTCTGAAGTAAACATTCACTATCCGCAATAATCGTGTGAGGCCGGTTGTTTGCACGGAGAAATGTTCATCTTTACATGCAAGGTGCTTTCGAGAACGCTACTTTGCATTCTGTTTGCACATGCAACGCTCATCCACAGGAATCTTTGACAACACACTTTCCTTGTGCAATCCGCAACCTGAAAATAAATGAAAAATGGAAAATGGGGAGGAACTTTTCAGAATATTTGTTTAATAGGTCACAACTTACACGGAAAACACCACAGTATATTGAATCAGCTTGTTGTTAACACTTCGTATAAATGCCTATGAGTATTCGTAGTAGCCACCGTGTGCACGCACGTTCTTGCGCGTCTCAGTGAAAGGTTCCACGGCCAAGCAATAAATGCATTTCGCATGCTGCGTCTTCATCCCAGTCGTAGCTATAGAATTTCATCTGTACAACTTCTTTGTGGCGTCAGGAGCACTTTTTCTAGCTTGGAATATACCCTAAATTGCATTACTTTACCCATCGAGATTGTTTGAAGAAACTGGCCAGTTTAATATGCACACGCATTAGTTAGGATCTCAGTGACAAGTACTTTAGATCGTTTATCGTTTTAATGGTTATTGGCCCTACTTTGGGTTGTCAATTGGCAAGAATGCAAGTAAATAAAACCAAGCTTCTTTACCAAATTATGTTGCGGAAATCAGGTAAATCATCTTAGAAAAAAAAGAATCTCCTCTACTTGTGTTGTACTTCCTAGATAAGTAAAACATAAAGATTCCGATGTTTTAAATTAAGGATTAATTTGATATTTGTCTTCTCCATCTTAAATTGGATTCTACAATTTCTCGATGCGGACTCTAGAAATATATGAATGTAGCCTATCAAAATAACAAATATGAACTTTGAAATGCACACAAAATATGGTATATCTTCCACTTTTACTCCATAAAAATAATCTCAATAGAATATTCTTGTTTGAAAAGGCTCAAATTGTTTGCTGAGAACTGATTGTGAAACTAATTAAATGTCAATACAACTATGCACTCACATACAATTCATCAATTATTATCATAAATCAATCATGCCCTTGATAATAACAGCGTGGTCCCATGTTTTATAGACAAAAATATGACTTATATTGAAGTTCTGGATGCAGTCATAGTGCAATGGAACCTAATTCAAAACCTATTGCAGACAGTTAGCTAGTTTATATTAATTTATTTAAAAATGTCTTGCAATTCGCTCGAATAAGTATTCATCTGAATGTTTTCTCAGAAGCAACAGGTAGACAGCGAAATATTTGCCACCCTATTTGAATCGTATTAGTCTTGTTCATTTGATGTAGAAATGTGTCTGTCATCTGAACCGCTATGACATTTGTGGTGGACTCGACTTGATTTTGATAGGTACAGTGCGGTCCTAACCCTGTGGGTAAGCATAGATTGGAGCGAGTTCTAGTTTTAACGGTCATTTTACTTGATGCTTAAGTCCCCCCGATGAGCACATACACTTACATATGATTGGGACGCAGAACCAAATCACATATGCCGAAGAACGTCTAACAGAGCAAACGCAGAACCATGTTTCTGCTGTACACACAGTGAATCTATCTGTAAAATTCTTTGAAGCAGCGTCATTTTCATGTGCCTTTATCTAAGCTCTAACCGAATCAACACAATAGGCTTTGTTTTACTTGCAAAAACGATAAAGCAACCGAGCTGGAACATGGCCGCATCTCAATACGAAATAAGATTACTCACGATTAAATCGGGTTTAAATCAGTATGTGTTTGAACCAGTACGTCGTTTGCCCATAAATTAGCGCAGTAAGGAAAACCAAACATTTTCCGCTACAAACATAGTTCAACTCCCCTTTCTTTCTGACGTCACATTATTTTATTTAGTGCATGATGCACCGAAAAATTCCGAATAGCCCTTGGGTGTTATAACATTTATTAGTGCCTGAAATTAATCCTCAACGGACAATTTGTTATAAGCTTTATTATAGTTCGAACGATTGTAAGCAGTCATGCCGGTAGAATATAACTCTTCAACCCAAAAACACACAAAATGCAATGACCTTAATTGAGCCGTCCAATGATTTGTCGTAGTTTGAAAAGTTTTCAACAGTTCCTTGATTTCTGGTTTATTTTAGACTGTAACTTCATAAAAATTACTGCACAGTTGTTATTTCGCTCTACTATCTCACTACATTATTTTGACATACATCACAGGAAGTAGCCCGGGATTCGTTGTCTGCAAGCCGTCAGGATGTCTTATAAAGCTTCAATTTTGTGAAGACTCCTTTTTCCTAAGCAGACAAACTAACTGTCCCTGTTCATATTCAGGCCTACAAAACAACTTATCCAAATTTCACATTAATGAGTATTAACAGGGTTAAAATATCACTGGATTAAGCGGAAGCAATTTTACAGACTGTTTCAGGCACAGGACAATAACTGCTCTTTCTAGAATACGGTTTCCTGGGCGGCGTGGTTTTTCTAAGAACAAAAATGACAGTCAAATATGGTTCATCCTTATGTGCTACAGTGCAATACATTTAGTACATTCAGGAGGCTTTCTTCTCTGCCTTCAAACAGTCAGTGATTGGTCTTTAGCAGCACCACCAGAGATGAAGCATTCTTCGTCAACCTCGTAGTAAAGAAATTTTGTCTATTCTCTTAACAATCAAGGTAATAAAATTTAGCATTCCGCGCAGCATATTTTTGGATTTAACGGTAAGCAGACTTCCTTTAAAATCATTTTGTCCCGCTAGTATCTTTGAATGCTACAAAGTCTTCAGCAATCTTCCTCGACAGTGATGTAACAACAACAACCATTTGCGCTGCTTGGATTTTTGTGTGCACCTGCTGCTTGAAAGTCAGGTATGCATGAATTTATAAAATTGCCTATGGGCACGCGTACATGAAGCTTAAATTTACAAATTTGATGAACATAAATATTTTTCAAATGAATACTTCTAGTGATTATTCATAAGTGGTACAGTAAGCATAGCAATACAGTCAAAACACAAGAGGAATCAAAAGTACTTTAAGACCCGTTATTTTGTTAGTTTTTCAGTACTTTTTTCGACCTATCAAAAATATAGGGTAGAGCAAATAACTCGATAATTTAGATGTAGATAATTTTCGAATCTGAAAATACGTTTGTTATTTTGTTGCTCCAGTCGAAATGCAAAAAATCATTTATCGTTCTGCGGTACTTGGCTTATGGGAAAACTAAAACTAGGCAGGTCAATCGGGCTTTCTGAAAAACAGCAGAATTTTGTCTGGTCGTAGGCAGTGGGTGAACCAACATGCTTACCTGATAGCTTAGGATATTTCTCTAAGTCGCTGTATTGGAATTTACATCAAAGCCTGCGGATATTTGTCATCATATGCTTTATGCTGAAATGTTTTGATGCAAAAACCGCGTTTTTGCTAATAAACTAAGTAACAAAATACCCTACTACTAAGCGAAAAAACGGCGATTTTAAGGAAGCAGCTCACATTTGCGCTGCAACATCGGAAAGAAAATCTAAAACTTAGTGTAAATTTCACGTAACAAGAATCACTGTAATGGAATTAGAAATAAAACCAGCAAGATGTTTTATGATTGTTAGACAACAGCAACTACGGACAATAGCATTGTTCCTTTCACATGTTCTGCTGTTTTGGATCTGCCCAGGATATCTAGCCTGGAAGGATAGATGATTCAAACGGCATCACATTTAATAAAATAAATGATCTCAGGAATAATGACAAAATTCGAATACTTATTAATTTCTAATTTCTTTTGTTTCTGTTCAGTTATTATTCTTACCTAATTATTGCAAAAGACAAATTAAAAGCTCCACCTTAGTGGCGCGGTGAAATCCATTCCATTAGTTGCAGCCCAAAATATATAAGTGTATGGTGTTCGCCAATTGCTGTTAGCAATCCGGAATGCCGAAACAACCAGTCACTGTCAATGCAATGCATCATCTTTGAAATCGTTCCCAAGTCTTCCCCAGAATGCAGCTTTTTATTAGCTTGTCTTGATTGTTTGAAGCAGGTTATTTTTGCTCGATTTTGACGAAGGACTTTTAGTTCCATAAGATAGCCTTTCACAACTACATATATTGTACAGTACAAAATCAAAGTTTAGCTTTATATTTGATTCCGATTCATTCATTGATAACGGGGACACTCTGTATGCAACTGTTTCCAGTGATTCCGAGGAGTAATTTATGTTAGACTGCCCCAAACGGCAACTTCATCAAATTCCTCTTGTTTAGACGTTTCTTGATGTAAAACCAAATTTTCTAGCGCAATTCCAGATTTTGTTGCATGCTGCCAGCAAATTTTTGATGTTATTTTAACTTTTGCTCTGATTTTGTGACTTGATAATGATTGGCCACTGTATATTTGTTCAGGCCTAATAATAGCGTTCCGTTGCGACCACTCAGGACAAATTCCTCTCCATTAATTTTTAGTTATCCTTGAACAACGCCCTGGAGACGTAGATATCATGCTCGTCATAAATTAAGTAGTAAAGTGGCTACCGTATATGCAATGAAGTCTATGGATCAGGCAAACGATGATGATAATATTGTTATCTAGAACTCTGCAAACCATTTCTATGGCAGATCCATGGAATCACTTGGTCGATTGCGCGGGTTCTTATACGGATTTCGCCGTTTTTGTCGAAGAAGAAGTCTCAAATGAATGCGATTCTAAACGTAATGAGAGCAGTAATAAGTGCAAGAAAGAAATATGTGCGTTAGGTCAACCGTTTGGCAGCACTAGGCACTGTTTGCATCTACTTCTGAAGGCTTGCTGATGGTTCTGACAATAAGATGAAAAAGCTGTGAGTATGATTTGGCTTCTTTATTTTCTGGTGGTAAAGCTTTAAACTTTGCGTTAGATTATACATAATAAAAAGTTAATTTATTTAAAAACGCTGCATTTTACTGTAGACTGATAGCCGTAGAACAGAGACATTAAGCCGACGTCTAAAGGGCTGCAGCAATTTGCACTTCAATACGTTATAGGTGTCTAACCAAAGCTTTCGTCCTCGATGGCTGCTCAACAAACTTTTATCCGATCACACTTGTCTATGGCGCAAACTACAAATTTTTTGAAAAACCTTCCGACTGATGCATTGAATTTTGGTACACTGTTGGCTACTCCACACAATAAATTCCGGAGGAGTCTATGCAGACCTTGATCTGAAGGCAGGTGTCCGTTGTTCTTTGAAGTCCGTGGAGCCAGCTGAGAATCCCAAAATTGGTATATAATTTCTTTATGAATGAATTGCAATTGTACATTTGATCATCAAAACAAATTTGGAAAGTTCTCGGCCGACTATTGCAAACAAATTCTTAAGTACTTCTGGTAGGAATTTACGGTGAAATGCAAAAACCGGGAGGTGTTAATGTACATTTGCAGGATGTGACCAGCAAACCCAATGTTCAGTCGCCCAGTACAATGATGCTGCTGCTGCAGCCAAGACCCTAAGCAAACAAATTAAGTAGCACACCGGTTTCTTTTCATTTTCTAAATGCACTGTTTGTGGGATAAGCTATTAGAGTCACTTGGTTTTCATGTGTGATGTTGAAATAATGAGAACCAGAATTGGATTTCGTCGACAGCGGCAGCGGACACATCACTGCCGAATATCTCGTTTGTTGAGATGCCCACGGACGTAGTTGAGTATTCCTCATGTGATTACATGCAAACGCTGTGCTTGGGTATAATAAAACGGTTGTCAACCTAAGGTACATCTTGGTCGGAGACTATCTCTCGACTTTGGGAATCTGAAGGTATTCAATGAATACGTATATGCCATAAGGAAATTCGTACCCCATGACTTCCCAAAGAAATATCGTAATACGCAAAACAGTGATTATCGGAAAGCTGAGGAATATTGACAGCTTTTACAGTACATCGGACCTTTAGTCATGAAATACCTCCCTTCTGAACGGTATTATGATGTTTTCTAGCACTTTTGGTGTTCAAAAACGTGCTGTGAAGCCCGAAATGGTGTTCTGACTACTTGGCGTTTATAGAACGCTACCTCAGAATGATAGTGCAGCTTCTCATGGCTTTGTAAGGACCAGATGATTTCGGCTATAACGAACACACATAGACACACATCCATGACGAGTTCCATGAAAACGGGGCAAAGAACGAATTTTTATTTTTTCCTTGTGTCTTTTATGCACGTAATACGGTGATTCATCCCCGATGGGTATATGTTGGTAGACGTGTAACTAGAAGGTCAGCAGATGCCAGCATGGATACTGCTCTGAAATTGTGGAATGATGCTTATTCGGGTCCCTTCTGGCCACCCGGATTTGACGTAAGGATTTTGCATTTCCAAGCTACCATTTATATCGAGGAGCTGCCAAGTCGTGTCGGAGATAATTAACATAAACAGAAGGAAGTGTTTTATCGTTCATATACATTTGCACGAGAGTTTTTCGTGACCCCAATCCAGTCTGCACACTTCGGTGTCTACTTTTTTTACTACTTGGCAAACCGCCAAACATTCAGTGTAAAAAAGTCGTAATGCCTTGCAAAAGCCAAACTGTGTTCTACCAAATACTTTATAGTTTGTTTGCACACAGGTACCTCATATGGTTAAATCAATTAATTTTCTGCAATAAAGTATAGATGTTTACGGTCACTGAATTCGTGGAGGGCAGTTCAATAGCTATGGCCCATGGTGAGTGACTGGTTTCTCAGAAGGAGGTCTATAGTCCCAGGTTCGCTTTCTCTAAGTCAGATAGGCTGACGGAACAAAGTATGTCTTCGCCTCCACAATGACCCGTACAGAAGGTCAGGTTGAATAGGACTGAAAATATGGTAATTTTTTACTTAACTTAACACCCTTAGACAATTACATTATAGCGAATGAGCTACAAAAGCATCTTGAGAAGGCTACGTAACTGCCTTCAGTAGATGCTAACCATGAACTCAGGAAGACAGGAGAAGGGAAACGGTAAGATTGGCATTTAGTAGAAATTTATTTTACCAGTAAACCAGTTTTACTGTTGTCCAGCGATAACTGGGAATTTGCATTACCTTCAAAAGCAAAGAGCCTGGAATACAACCGGTTGTCACCCCTCCATCACAACGGCAACCGAATGCACCTACCTCTAGATCAAACGCAGATTTACTATTTCCTGTATTGGGTGAGAAGTACCGGCAAGTTAGGTATCAAGTCACGCTTAGTTCCGGTTCAATACATGTCAAAAGCTTCACAAACTTCTTTGGAAGATGTAAGTGAAAGAGGTAAACATGTTTCTTAGTGCTTGTTCACTTCTGAGGTTGGAAGTGAGTAATTTAATTTGACCAGCCCGGGTGTGCGCAACAGCCCGTCCCATAAAGTTCGTTCAATCCAAAATTTTAAAACTACCGTTTGCTAAAGTTATCAGTAGCGTAAGCAATGTTACAAGGAGCAGGAAGATAGTAAAGGCTCATCATATTTCATGACATTAATGAATGGTATCATGAGAGTGCGCGGGAGGAGTGAGGTTGCAGCTAAACAGCGCTGACGCAAGGCTGGCCGGTGTTCACAAAATCAATAGCTTGGAATGGGGAATTTGCTGCAAGAATGTTGAGGAATTACAAACATTTAGCAAACGATTAGGTAATGACTTTGTGTACGACTACGCAGTACGCATATCAATTGTAATTTATTTGAATTTTGCAGCTGTTTTTGAAGGTCAACCAAAAGGATGCGTGACACTGCGCAAGAGACATGCTGCGCCTCCTGGCAACGATAGGCCTGATAAATCAAATGAAGTAGAAGCATTCCAGTGGAAAATCAACCTTCTGTAACAGCCGACTTTGTTCTTTCATGACCGGACTGTATCTGTTAAAACATAACATTACTTCACAGTTGCTGTTACGCAAAGAGACTTCCCCGAGACCATTCAAATGATAAGGATAAAATTAAGCCCTGTTTTCAAAGAAACAAAACAGCAGAAAGCATTAGAAGGTCCATCTTTACCAGAAAAAAGGTATTTTTCATGAACACGAGGCAATTTTATAACTGTTTTTTAATCCAATTCCTACAACCGATTATCTTAACGCGGATCTCGTGTTGCATTTGCTTGCCCCTAACTGTTGTGACCACTTGTGGGTCACCCTTACTCGGTACAATTGAAATACTGACAACCCTGAAACTTGACAGGTACAAGAAAACGAAAGCCGGATGCAATAGTAGGTTGAGTATATTTTGACAGGAGCCGGCGAACGGGGCGCGTGAGCAAGGCACGAGTGGCGGCCGCGCTGGGCGTTCGACATTCGGTCAAACAAGCGATCCGGAGGAACTAATCCATGTTTCGCTTAACATTGCTACAATTCCTTAATCATTTTTGATTGGTGCGGATGTGTTTGCTGGGGTTGATGGCACACTTTTGACTGTTACATTTTATCTTATTCACAGGAAACCTTGGACTCCAATGTAGACTTAATGCTGCATTCAAACTGAAGTATCAACTGGTTGATACACTGCAGAACATTGGAATGAAATTAAAACTTACGGTGCATACGAAGAGATACATGCTACAAATCATTTGTTATTGAATATCGCAACTTTTTATTTCATTTGTCTGTGGTCGTCAGGATTTCTGGATGATTTTAGACGTTACGGTTTATCTTTTATTCGAAGCATTTTTTGTGAAAGTGTTTTAACGGCCTACTAGTTAATACCAGATGAAGGTACAACGGTGCGTTAGTACACGGCTGGCGATAAAAGTTTCAGGAAATCAGGCTGTCGGGATGCTCCACCGACAATCGTCCATTGCGAAAACCTTCACGAATGTTTTACGGGAAAACAGTCCTCTTATCCTCACTAAAGGAACACAAATACTCAGAAAATCGTCTTCAAACAGGCATTTTTTGCGAACATTCCAGAATATGGTTACCAAACTATTCCTGTCAGAGACAAGAGTATTCCCGAAACTCATTCCTTCGTGGATGATTTGGGCACCAAATTGCTACTATTCAGAGGACATTTTGCTTCTTTTGCAGCTCCCATGGGAGAAAAAAGAATAATAATTCACATAACATCGTTTAAGGTACAGCTTTTTCTAGTGTGAAAGACGCCGCTCAACTTACACTCCGTCCGAACTTACGCCCAAAATGTTCCTGATTTAAGGCCTTGTTTGGTCACAAATTTACTTTTACATTCTCTTTCAATAGAAGCGCCATTTACTAAATAAACTGAAACTCACCAGCCCAAGTGCGCTTCCCACAGGTTTTGCAGATAACTTCGAAACACATCGTGAAATGGTATGTTACTTGAGGGTGCGAACCCGTCACATTTATTTGTAATATTGCACAGTTCAAGGTCTGACCCAGTGTTGATAGATTCAAACACGTTCAGAGCAGTTCGTTTTCCACGACCAGCGCCATTCAATTGTGCAGAATTATTTCGATTGCATTCGCTACGATCAAAATTAGTTGGTCCTTCTAAGGGAATCAGAAAACAATGCTTCAGCTCACGCTGGTGGCCAGATATATTATGACTAGCAGGTGATCTCGGTCCAAGAAAGGGATTGTGCAACGTAAAATCAGAACCTTAGCAACGCTTTAATTCCTGCTGCCTTACACGGAGGTGCACCACACCCTATCAGACACCTGCCTCTGAATTTTCACAAAGTCTCTAGGCCGTCGGTTGCACTTTTTACGACCCTGTTATTAGGAACTTAACCTTCGGCCTAGATCGTGCCTTTGGAAGCTTCCTCTCATGGCCTCCAGTGTGAGGGTATACGTCTCGCCAAAAACATCGCCTAGGATAACATCATCCTGGACGTTTGCAATCCTAGACTTCTATTATTTCAACCACGTTTCACCCTCTGTCCAGCGATATCGGATGTGAGTCGTAGAGTGGCCAACTTTATGACTTTCTACTCCCCTCAGCATGGTTAGTCATTGCACTGGTTAATGGCGGTCGATGTCTGTTTCCAGGATAAGGGACCAGTTCTATCCTTGAGTGAAATCCTCCAGTTTGGCCGCAGGAAAAGACCAACTTCAATCCAACCCAAACGCCCCTGGTCTTTTAGGGTGCCCGTGGCACACCAATCCATCGGCTTAAAACCGAGGTCGTTAGCTCTTCTTACGGCGTTCATGATAAACAGTCCTTCGTCTTTTGATAATGCAAAACTTTCTGTGCCCCGGGATTACCAACAGCTTTTCTCGCATTTAGGGCAAGTCTCACCTGTCAGCCCAATCCAGGACGGATCCTTTATTGCTGCCGAGGTTCACTGTGGGTAAGGACCGTACCACGTTGTCATCGTCGGTGAAGAAGGCACTGGCTGATTTCGGGAGGGAAGGTGGATGAATCCTTCGCCGTAAATCCTACTATGGTTAGTTATCCAGCTTGCCACCTATGAAGTCATTCCTTCCGCTGTTTCTCACCCGCAGATACTTTAGCCAGTAGCAACGTATCCCATAAACCTTGGATCCTTCTTTCCTAGCAATGGATCTTAATGGTTAATTCTTTCAAATGCAGTTAACAGATGCTACTTGTGGCCATCTGCGTCCAGCCATGAGGATCGTTCGACGAGTAACAAACTAAGCATCATTACGGATAGGCTTGATATAAACAGTCTGTTATAGTAAAAACGGTGTACAAAGTTAATGAGAATTATATTTCAACCAATTAAAATATGCGATCCTCCTGGCAGGAAAGTCAATTTTCACGAAAGCTCACACTGTTTTCCACAGTTATTATGACGCAGACTCCAGAACTTTTACTGCTGCCCAAATTTGGCTTCAGTAAATGTTGAGCTCACTAGATATATGTTTAAACTGTACTCGCCCGAGCCTGCGAGCATGAACTGGATTCCCAGTATAAAGCCGACTGTAAATAGCACTCCCTATTTTGGATTTGCGCTAGTGAGCACAAAAATTTCCATCCTCATTCTAGAGACCGCTGCATCTTGCACTAGTTTTGCAACCTAAACTTGATAGGTAATGAAGCGTACATCTGCCATCCTTTGCCGCACTCGGTCTGTTGTCTTAACTCCAAGTTTTTGACGTCGCAAATACTAAGTAAAACCGTTACTGTAAATTCCCACAGCACATTGTTCTCCGTATAAAGAACTCTGTCACCCTCCACTGTTGCGCCACTCCCTATTTTGGTCTCCCTGCTTTCTACTTCCATTATGTTTTGTGATCATTCCTCAACCTCTTATATAATCAGTGAAAACCCCGTTTCAAAGCTGCATTATCTCTTCTGTCAGGCGACCAACACAGGATGGAAAGTCGCATTTCGACATTCAGAACCCCATGCACTGGTGTAGCTTTACGTTGCACCTAAATTAGTCAAATTCCAGTCTCCCAAAATATCCTCACGTTTGCAGTAAGCAACGGACGGTTGCTGCTGTGAAGTTATTGAGGAACCTAGAATGAACCCATCATCCAGGTACCCAGCCATTCCATTTATGTCGCTCACTTCAAATTATGACGATTACAACCTAGTCAGCCTCGAATGTCCAATTGTTGTGTGATTCGCTCTAATTTCTATTCCATCAAAAAATTTGGTATCCTTCTTGTATAAAGTGGGGCGTCAATTAATTATACAGTCATAAAAGTGTATTTGAAACTACCCCTTTGTGCTTTGAGTCCACACACCGACCCCTTCTATATTCACCTATGCTCCCTATACTGTGAGCCTAGAATCACATGGAGGCTAACTCTCGCTTTACCCTGGCAAGGAGTCCCTGTTGTTGCTGCTAGTACGCGCATCATTTGAACCAATTCTCGGTGGTTCCTAAAGCTGAAATTTCTCGAAACGTTATTGTGCCGCCAACTTCAGAATTCCCATCTAACACTAGCTCTCCCTATTTTGTTCCGTTTCATTTCTTGCACTGACAGTTCGGGTGATTGTTGTATATAAGGGCGGTAAACTTACGGAATACCATAGATAATGAAGCACTAGCATAAACGAACGGTTTTATGTCCCATCTATTGGCGCATGTCCGTTCAAAGCTCCTGCAGTTGTACAACTGCAAGAACATTTGGAGTTCCTGTCTACCTCAACTGCGATACTTTGCAGCTTGGTGCAGTAGTCCAAAGTGTCACACTGGGACAGACATCACCAGATTGCCCAAAATGATCTTCATCGATCCTTAATGACTCTGAATTTCACTTGTCTTGTTTGTGTAATACCTGTGTGACAAGAACAGATAGACGTTACGTGTATGTCCGCATTGGCACTCATGTCTCACCAAGAGTTCAGTATCCGGTTTCTGGCCCTATCTGCACAAGCTTCTACACACCATGAAAGCAAACTGACCCGAGTTTCCCAGGGTGGAGGCGAATAATTTTCTATACAGACCACGCTTAAAAGATCATTGATGTTAATCTACATGACCCAACAACGGAAAATGACACGCCGCCGGCAATTCTGCCTGGAAATCGTGGCTGACCAATGCAATTCCCAATGGTAAATCCTTCCCGACTACATAGATTTACTTTTGGAACTTCCAAACAGTACCATACGCGCCCACCACACAGATGGCCAATAGCAGGGAAGGGACCTATAAATAAATCCTTTTTTAAAAGCCCTCGTCGGTCTATACCTGTGAACACCCTCAACACCTTTGCCTCTATATATGCGGCAATTCTCATGGCTGTACCTGTATTCAGTTTGGCCCCCGTAAGCTGAAGAAGGAAGTCAAAAGACAATTTTTCGTTCCGCACTGGCTTACCAGTGTGAGACGTATTATTCAATGCACTTCATAATATCCGCCATTTTATTCTTGGCCGCGAATGACGTTTCCTCTTTTCATCTGATCAAACAATGGATTGCCATAATCCTGTATTATTGTTTTTCCTTCCGCATTTTAAGCGGCTTCTGAGTGAAGGAAACACGGTAACAAGGGCTAGGGACCCTTCTCATCCTCATTATCAGGCATCTATTATCTCTCTGCATTCGCGTGTCCGGCTGACTTACTTTGTTTTGGCAACTTTCCCCCCATTCGTGCGATTTTCATCGACTTTCCTTGTCGCGGTTTAGCTTCCATGTCTATTACTTAAATTCGTCAAGTTCAATCACTGTTACCAAGTCTTCACACTCGTAGACATCCTTCAGCTGAACTTTGCCCCTGTCATGCGCATCATTGGGGCGTTCAAGCAAAAAGTCATTTGAGGAAATCCATCCAAGTTTTTTTCTCAGAAGATCATGTGGTCTGAGCGCAGTTCTTATAATAGTAATAATAATAATAATGCATATTTCTCCATTTGCGTGATGCACGCGCAAGGCAAGATCAAGTTTTTACATAGATGATGCACAGGAAATACGGACAATGTAAATCGAAGGGAGAGGGGGTGTGAGCGACCTTTGGTAATTTGGAAGGTTTGTTTGTTTTTATGTTTCTCGACATACGGGTCATGCGCAAGTAAAGATCAAAATTGGGTAAAGAAGGCACAGTGCAGACACGGAAAACGGAAACCAGGCATAAAATGCAACGTGGTTTCGCTCACAAGATATTAGCAGGCAATGTGATTTCCCGAGCAGAGGGTTTTAAATCAGAGCTATATAATGGTTAGAAAAGATTTTTCTGTGACTGATTACAAGTCATGTACAGCGAGTAATACTATATTTGAATGCAGAAAATGTACGTATCGCGGGCGCAAAATACGGCTGGATGGCAATGGCTATCGCCGCCCGTTGGCTGGGATAATCAATCATAACCAACCCTTTTTCCTTGCAACTTGCGTTACCGTTTTTCTCTGAAGTGAATGCTTCTTGAAGTATTTTGAGCTTGATTTTTCCGCCTATCTTAAGTGTCCAGTCTTCGGCTTGTTTAAAGGGCTCTAGTACAACCGAACCAGTTTTTGTGCACTTACCGGCTTTGTCGGTATTTTTGTCATCCATAATTGATACATTTTCAAGAAACCTTGCCCCAGCCGTCTCTTTATAGCTTGACAAAAAATTGTGAAGCAATAGACAAAACTGTTAAATTTAGTGTGCGTGCAAGTTGGGCGCATACATTATGCCCGAGGTTGCGGAGTAATCGTCATCAACTGTATTCTTAGAATACGTGGCTGAAATTGGTGTGCAAGCGACGTAGAGGAGCTGTCAAGAAACTGTTCTAGGCAAGAGAAGTAGTGTGACAATCGGGAAATCCCACATCTTCGCTATATATCACGAGAGTTTGGTCATTGATAAACTTCTGATGATATGATGAATAAAGGGAGTTCCTCAAATCCAAACCCAAAACACTAACGCCAAAGGGAGCCAGTTAGACCAACATCTGGCACAGTGAGGGAACCGACCAGAGGTACCAAATACAAAGCAGCAGATAAACCGGCGGAAAATCAGAAGCGGACTAGGGAACAAAAAACTCCGTTACTCGGGGAATATCGGGAATTCAATGCAAATGCGAATACAAATTCAGGTTATATGGTGCACGCAAGCACCGTATATAGGCAAGTTCCGTAATCTGCTAATGCTACTTGGTGAAGAACCTATGATAAGGAAACCCAGAGCCAGAAAATTGTGGATCATTGGCGAGTGAGAGATGATATTTTGATAGCCAGTTCAAATTCAGAAGGACGATTGAATATTGTTCTCATAGTAGAAGCCTGCAGGCACCTGTCCATAAAAATGGGATTTGCGGCCAAAAGATAGACTCTCGCTGAATCTGTGATCGATGGAATTGGAGACGAACTACTTGAACGCGAAGCGTTGTATTTGAAACGGTAGGAATTTGTTGCTTCTTTATCGGCGGACCACAGAAATGCGCAAAAGCTGCCGTTTCCCGCTTCCTAGGCGACTCCTCACGGGATCACATGTTTGACAGCGGTCTGCCGGCACCCAGACAATGCAGCTCAGCGGGAAGAAGACCAACAGATCCAGCGCGGATAGGCGGAAGTAGCCATAAAAAGCGTTTGGTGAACAAGGCCTCGGTTGATCGCGCAGAAGAGGACAGTGTGTTACAACGAACGTAAAGGAAGATCGAAAGTATAGTATGGTTAGTTTGTTAGTTAGTTAATGTGGGTTGCTCGACATACGAGAGGCATGTGCAAGGCAAGATCAAAATTGTGCAAGGAAGGCATGTTGCAGACAAAGTAAAACAGAAATCAGGCATGCCATCCGATGTATTTTTGTTTATAAGATCACAGCAGGCAATCTGATTTGCTGGGCAACAGATTTCGAGATTCCAAATCAAAGCTAGATAATCGTTCGCCAAGGTTTTTCTGTTGCTGATTGCCAATCTCGCATTTCGAGTAATACTATGTCTGAATGCATCAAATGTGCGTATTGCGGGAGCAAAGTTTGGTTGGAAAGCAGTGGCTGTCGCCGCCAGTTTGCCGGTATCGTCGAAAATCTAGAGGGTTGTATGGTGAAGATGAGGATCATTATGGATGTGGTAACAGGATGAAGTTGAGTCCAAACCAGACTGAATATTATATGAGGCAGTATAAAACGTGAAAACTCTGGAGGCACACTCCGTTTGAGCAAGGAAATCAGCGACATGGGTAACTTTGACTTCATAAACTTCAGCTCGGTCCGGAAATAAAGGTGGGTTGGAAGAGAAGAAGGACGACCGGAACAAAATGAGGCAACGCCTGACTCTTATGGAGAACAGTTGCAAGGAGCACCGGTCTATCTCCAAATTTCTCCGACCAGAACAGAGTTTGATGAAAAGTGGCGGCCCTCATCTGCTTTTGAATGTCAAGGAGCATTGTGAACGTCAGTTCATATCAGATGCCAATAAAAATACTTCCTCCTTGAGTCCGTTTTGTCCGTATGGTTTTGGCAAAAGAATTTTGGGAGAGAGCAAGAGAAAGCCTGTAAAAAATGGTGCACGTGAATGTAAGAGCTAGAGTGCTGGTTTTCACGGAAGTGCTAGCGGGTGGGGCTGATTGAGTTCTGGTCACTCAACCTGAAAATCACCGTTTGAGGGTGAACGTGAGATGTAATCCACCAACCTAGCTGCATTCGCACACCGCTGCAGAAGGGCAACCCGCCCGATGTTCACCGGCCAAAGCGGTGGATATGACCGCGCGTCGCACTATTTTGGTAATGCCGGTGTACTCGTGGTGTGGAGGGAGGAATTTAAATTTGCTAGGGTAAGGGATGCATCGTCTTTCCAGGATCGGATATTTGCCGGAGCATGGGTAAGTGTTTCCATCCAAACAAGACTATAAGGTCTGGAAGATAGGAAAAAGACTGGCGGTAGTCTGACCTAGCTGCCAGCTGCAGATTAAGAAGCGATCAATCTTACGAGCAGCTCAGTGAAGGAGGTTACTAGGGCGCATGGTGCAATTCAAATTATATGGACGGTGATTGAGGAATCCGGGTTTTCATTTATATATATATATATATAGGTGGGCTGGCTATTCTAGTGTGTGGATCATTTGCGCTGAGTAAGCAGAATGAACCGGTATTTGGTAGGTTCGTCTACGCTGTGAGCAAGAAGAATGAACCAAAGTTGAATAAAGCAGACAGGGAATAACTGCTGGTGATATAAATAGTGAAGGAGCAACAAAAGACAGATGCACTAAGGATTGACTAAATTCCACTTGAAAATCGTGGATCATATTCCACTTTAGGAGATCGCGCCTTTCGGAAACAGGAGGTGGTCGGGGCCAGCAGGCATGGTAGATGGAAACGGTCTCTGATGGGAAAGCAGATACCACGTATGACTCTATGTTCGTGGAGATAGTATGAGATCTGAATTGTCTAAAATGGACAAAGATGTCGGTGAGGATTGAGAAAGAAAGAACCGAAGATATTGACTTAAT
>LUCM01003007.1:225962-285131 GCA_008360955.1 Fasciolopsis buskii | reverse complement strand
GATCAACTCCCGACTTGGAGAACCAGGAGACTACTTCGTCAGGCCTCTACCCATTAACCTTCCAGGCATGATCGGATCTTCGGTTTGAGATAAGCCATTTTGTATAGCTCGTTGGATCATGGGGGCACGCAAGCCGTCACACCACGTCAAGGTGTAGTCTCGTTGTGACAGTAGCAAAGGTTGGTTCTCGATCGCAATTCGAGGGCAAATTATGACTCGAAAGGCAGAAACCGGTAGCTGTGAGTTGATGGTTCCATGCCTCTACAAAGCCTGATCAATTTTCATAAGCGATACCAAGGCGTGGAAATGTTCAATTATCCTGAAAAATGAAAAACACTGCAGCGCCACTGGAAGATAGTGATCAATTAGTCGGTTTTTTAAATCTTTTTTCTTTCCTTTTTCATTAACGAAATAACAATATACATTCACTTTTTAGGAAAGGGACTGCGGCCAACAGAGGGCTGCTAAGTGAGGCAGCTGACGGACGGTGGGAGGTTTTGAACCTGCGACTTTCACGTCCAAACGCCACGACCTTATCCGTTTGGCCACCGCTGGCTTGCATTAGCGACCAATGCCTGACGCCCGCTTCCGGGTTGATGGGCCTTTGGTAACCAACCTAGGAGAGATGGCTAAACCTTGATTCAAACCCAACCACGAACGGCGTACGAAGCACAGGTCACTCGTCACCGCCGTGTGGTAGAAGAGTATACGGAGTGTCCAAGAAGTTTAGTCTCATCCCAACGGCGTCCGAACTGAGCAGTCAGATACCGGTCCCCAGTGCGTTAGGTGAACCTCAGATCATCTTGCCTTGTGAGTAAGAACAATTGGTCTCCTAAATAAACCCTCTACTTCAGTTTGAGTATGCGGCCTGCAGAGGAATTATGGATCTCGATGGACCACCGTCCAATCTTTAAAATATGCACTAAATCAGCAAAAGCTGAGACGGTTAGAACATGTTTTGCGAATGCCCATAGAACGACTACCTCGTTGTACGCTTTTCTTTGAGGCAGGTAGTGGTTGGAGGATGGTTTGAGGTGGCCAGTCGACGATGGGTAAAAAGCATGACAGCCTTAACTAGTGAACTGGCTCGTGTAAGCGCAATTAGACTGCCGGGTTGGGATCCAAGAGATATCCCGAGGCAATGACTGGAGAGCACAGGCTCAGTGCCGCAGTAAGTGACTTGCTGTTATTCGAAACTTTCCGTTTTCTATGTAGCCCCTTAGCTTACTATTCTGCAGTCCATCTTCCATTATTCCCGTTTTGTTTCTGTATGAGCAGATGATGCTGTAAAGTAGCAACCACAACCAAAGCACATTGATGCAAGGTTAACGATTGTATTGCATTTTATTAGATTGTATTGTATGGTATTGTATAGACTTTTGCGTACAATCAATAAGGACGCACTTCAGTCAAAAATGTGAGGGCAAAAGTAGAGCAGGAAAAAAATAAAGTAAAAAATACATCACGTAAAAAGATATAAAAGAATTCATCCAGGAAAAATCAAAACATTATGACAGGTTGCTCAGGAATTCCGCTCACCATAAACATCATCGTCATCGTTCAGCGTTAAACAGCAAGGCAAGCCTCACTGACCGCTGCCGTTCCCCAGAGTTACACGTTTATATAAAAAGAGTGAATATCCAAGGGGAACAAGGAGTGGACCTACACAAGCGGGAAAAGATAAGATACTGCTGCAGCCAACACACGGAACACAGTCTAACTGTACAAACGCACGTGTTTTCATTCTGATTCGATAAAAAATGACAGCACGATCGCCACTGTTCACCGTTCACTGCCATATCTTTTAGTGTCTCCAGCCAGCTAGTTGACAAGTCTTTCGGACCCCAACCACGAAGGCGTGAGACACCTACTTTACCTAACTTCGCTGTACATTTTCTCATCCCACGTTGCCACGTCATCTGTTGGCCTCCACAGGGCTTCTTCCATTCCTTAGGAGGAACACAAAATAAGGCACGGTATGGTAGACGAGTGTTCGTCATACGCAACACGTGACCCAACCAGCGTAGTCTACTAAGTTTCATACGCTGAAACAAGCTGTTCTCAGAAGTGGCACCCAATACCAGATTCCTAACCTCAATATTACTCACCCGGTCACTCCATTCAATCCTAGCCATACTACGTAAACATCGGTTGTTGAAAACCTCCAACCGACGAACATCGTCCACACGCATAATCCATATCTCGCAACCGTACAACAGAACTGAACGCACTGCAGCACAGTACACAAGACCTTTCAACTTTAGTGAAATATCAAACCGACGCCACAAGTGCTTTGATCCAGCGTAAGCTGCACGAGCTTTGGATATACACATGCTTACCTCCACTCTCGAGCTACCATCGTTAGACGCGCAGCTACCAAGGTAGGTGAAACGGTCCACAATCGTCAGCTCCTCTCCATCCAGTATCAAGTTCGGCGCTGCTGTCGTCCAGTCCTGTAACAGTACTTTGCACTTTGAAGGTGCAAAGCACATGCCGAACCGAGCAACCGATCTCGACAGTCTATCTGGTGCCCGTTGTGCATGGTCCGCAGACTTGAACAGGCACACGACGTCGTCTGCGTAATCTAGGTCGCATAGCTTTCCTCCACTTCCCAGTTCGACTCCTACGTCCCGGAGACCTCCTAAAGCATTTTTCATCACCTCGTCCATGACGAAGTTGAACAAGAATGGAGAGATGGGACACCCTTGTCAAACGCTGCTAGTCGTTTCGAATGAACGTGACAGTTCACCGTATACCCTAACGCGACCATAGGTATGCGAGTACAATGCTCGCAACAGGTTCACAAACTTCGTTGGCATACCCTTCCAGTGGAGAGCACTGAGTAGTGCCGGTCGATCCACGGAGTCGAAAGCACCTTTCAAGTCAAGGAAGACTACGATCGTAGGGCGGCGGTGCGTGTGGCGCGTTTCGAGTATCTGTCGAAGAGTGAATATTTGGTCGATGCAATCTCGACCTGGACGAAATCCGGCCTGTTGTTCGCGGATATTACTCTCGCGAATCGGTGTCAAACGGCGCACCATTATCGAAGCTAACACCTTAGTAACTATCGGAATTAAACTAATCCCACGATGATTGCTGCAGTCACTCCGTGTATCCTTCTTGAAGATGGGTATAATCACTGACTCACCCCACGATAGCGGGATACGCTCCTCGTTCCAAATATCACGAAGCAAGGAGGTAAGTGATTTCATCAGCACTTCTTCACCCAATTTGAAAAGAACTGAGGGAAGGTCGTCGGGACCGGCAGCTTTTCCCCTCTTCAGAAGCCGAATATTCGACTCCACTTCCACTTCCGTTGGGGGATCAAGTGACACCTCCCAAGGATTCACAGCTCCAGGCGTCGAACTAGATACGATAGCGTATGGCCAGCTAGACTGATCCTTGAAATGCTCTGCCCAACGGTCCAGTCTTTCCTGTCTACCATGAGTGAGCTCTCCATTCTTATCGCACACAACTTCACTAACCGAATTCATTCCTAAGGCTTATGGTCAACTGACGCTGCAACTGCCGACGCATCATATTCATTTCCTTGCAGTTAGGCAGCTGACGTTTATGCTCCATTTGACCCAGCGACTCTTGCGAGATCCAGTGTTTTTGATGAATGCTAGATCTGGGACCGCAGGCGAAATTCGCTGCCAAATGCATCGCCTGCTTAATTTGATCCCACCGCTCATCTGCATTGCTGCTCGTCGAAGTTCTTACTCCCTCGGATAGTTTCTGTTCGTAGCTGTTGCGAACAGCCGAATCAGACAAACGTTCGACAACCAATCGCGTTTGTGGCCTGCGTCGATGGCCATTCAGCTGCAGCAAAAATCGCATTAAAACTAACGCATGGTCCGATTCGACGTACATGGTCCAGTACGATCTACAGTTCTGGACAGAACCGCGCCAACGGTAGCTAACTGTGATATGGTCAATCTGACTGAAAGTACCTGTCGAGTTAGAGCGCCATGTCGCAATGTGACGCGAATTGCGTCGGAAATTCGTACTAGATAGGAATAAATGATTGTCTGCTCAGAATTGGAGAAGTCTTTCCCCGTTGTCTGTGCGCTTTGCAGGCAAGGCGCATCGCCCGCCTAAACAGGACTCCAATGCACTAAGTTCTCCAACTTGTGCATTAAAGTCACCTGCTACCACTACAATGTCAGAGCGTTTGCTCTTCCGAACAAGAGTCACGAGGTCATCGTAAAACTCGTCTTTCTCCATGTCAGTGCTGCAGTCTGTTCGGGAGTATGCCGAGATAACAAATAAACCACGCCTAACACTACTATCCTTTCGGACGCCGACTGATCCCTGCAGTCTCATGGCACACAAGCGATTGTTGACCGGGATCCAGTCTAGGAGGACTGTTTCAGCCTTCTCACTCAAGACTATTCCTACACCACGTTGACCCACAGCTTGAGCTGCTTCGTCTCCTGAAGTGCGAAGAAAATATCTTGACGAGACGTTTGGCGCAGTTAGTTGAATTACTCTACTCGAATACTGAATTCGTGTTTCACTCACGCGGCAGACATCAATCGAAAGTGAGTCCACTGTCAGAGCCAAACACGCCTGTTGGCCAGCCTGCATTAAAGTGCCCACATTGAAGGAACCCAGATGCAGAGGCTGACGAGGCTTGAGAAAAAGTGAGCTAACAGACTGAAAACCACCTACTACACCACTAGACAATAAACTGTTGCGAGTATCGGGCGTGTTATCAATGGAAATACTATGGGTAGGCAGAAGGGGCAAACAGATTGGGTTGGAGACAGAACAGACAGGTTCAATAAAAGAGAGGGAACTCTGAGCAGTAGCATACTTATCACTACCCACCCCACCGACGCTCGATGCAATGGGCAGCGCGGTCCTGATTATCCTGCGCGACGACCGATGCAGTATGGAATTATTTGTAGGTGTGTAACTCATGGGGATAGATGGACGGGTACTGCTAGGGAGTTCAGCCGCTAAACAGAAGAACGATTAGGGTTCTCAACCAAAGCCTTTGGTTCTGACAAGAACCTGACCGCAAGGCAGCGGGGTACAGCTGAGTGGGCGCCCATCTACTTGGATCAATTAGTCTTCCACTCGTTTTTCCGACTGAGCTGCCAACTCAGATCAACTCCCGACTTGGAGGACCAGGAGACTACTTCGTCAGGCCTCTACCCATTAACCTTCCAGGCATGATTGGATCTTCGACTTGAGATAAGCCATTTTGTATAGCTCGTTGGATCATGGGGGCACGCAAGCCGTCACACCACGTCAAGGTGTAGTCTCGTTGTGACAGCATGACTTTGGTCTACTTTTTTCGACGTGCCCGTCGTATGGACCAATGCTGGCACATTGGAAACATCCGTACACTCAAAAAACACGCAGACAAATCAAATCCTACAATTACAATACAAGCATCCAATTTGCCACAGGAGGCTGAATCAAGATACCTTCAAAAGGGGATAACTCCAATGCAGCACTGTGTAGCGAAGAAAACAAGAAAAAAATGTCTTAAACGTTTCTGCATACCGGTTACACACGAAGATTCATTAGGCGAAACACCAAAAAAGCCACCGAGCAGACCAAGGCACAAACCGCCCTGCCGTGCATTTCATAGGCCAACGAGAACCCCAAGTAAGATCCAATTGAAGATCAACGAAACGAGAGCAGACAAGAATAAAAATAACGTCAAACTGACTGTAGACTGCAAAAGACAATAAAAGGGATAAACCGGAAAGAAACTCGAGACACGGGTCCATTAGCACTAGTTTTCAGCAAAAAAAACACGATCCTTTCTCTCTAATTTTAGCTCATGGAGACCGGGAAAATCACCAATTCAACGTGGAACACGATTGCCGCCCATCGCAGAACAAAGCACTCAAAGAAACACCTCGACGCTCTGTACTCCTCGGAAAGATCGGTACATAGACACATCGATCTGGAACACGTTTACCTACCGATCCGATCGAAGGACCAATCGGCACAAGCCAGTAGAAAGAGACGCTGATTCAGCCCACATGTTAACAGTATCAAAGGGGAACAGAGCTAGCAGCTCTACTTTAACACTTCAATCGGAGCAACTAGTCAATACTAACTGAAAAGTATGGATGAGCTACTTAAGCGGAAGATGCCAAAAGATTACAGCACTGACGGCATCACCTGACCCGGTGAAGACACAATCGCAATCAAACTGCGCAGTTCAGCTAACAAACCAATACCATCTTGTTGAACCTGAGATAGGAGAAAGAACATCATTCCCTAATATATATACTTCTCAGAACCAGAGGCTACCTTCGTTCTCCCGCTTAGTAGTCGGACTTTCTAGTCGCGAACTGCCCGTCGAAGTTCATTCCCGTCTGGTACACCAAGGCTGACCATGCATGTTATTTCCCAGAAATGGACGCCTTTGACGCTTTTCTAGAGATACTTTCCAAGACGAAACATGGATTTACAATGTGGAATATCCCTAGTTTGCTTTGCTTACATACAACCGGGTTATAGGCACTAAGTCACAGCAAGTGAACTAACCCTCGAAAAGTATCCCCAACGCTTAGGTGCTCAAGCCAACTGATTCATGTTGAAAACGGAAAAGGAGAGCATGACAACACTAAAAAACGGCTTAGATGATCTAAAATGGGCCGTTAAAACGCCTATGCGAAACAGAAAGAAATAAGGCACATCGTTGATGCATTGAACAAAAAAGCAGACCATGACTTAGTTGGAGTGCTTGGCGGGAACTGAACAAAATGTCGGTACGGGGGTTCACAATCCAAGGAGCGAAATGCAGTGAGGTAAACGAACTACACAACACAGTCAAAACGGAGTGACCCTGGGTTGACTTACAGCCTGTTTCGTCGCTGTCGCCTATCGACAAAACGGCTGTAGATGCACAATCCACATCGCCGTTCACCGCCATCCCGGAGCATCCGCCGATTTTTAAAACGCCCGCGCCTCTGAAGTCCGGCTGAAGTCTTCTTTACCTTCGAGAGCACAAGGCTTACGGGGCCCGATGAACACTTAAGGGAGTTTATTCAAAGCACGAATCACTTTGCTTCGAAAGAAATTGCCCCTCACATTTTTAATGTCGTCTGATTCCTTGTGCTTCATTGTGTGTCCCATCCTGGTCCGAATACTTTCCAGAAGGGCAGTGGTTATTTACAACGTTGTCAGTAGCCGGAAGGTTTGCACTAAGTTCCGCATGGATCCGAGAATACAGATATGACTCTTAAATCCTTTATGTGCATGTTCATGTGAAAACACCCGTGGGTTGATAAAGATGTGTATGCATGTCAGCACATACCTATTCATATAGTCACTTGATTATTTGGGTTGATAATGCCTCTCTTTCGCCCTTCATGCGCCAGTCGCAATGCTTAATTTAATAAGTAGGCTGACGTCCTACTCGGTCATCTCTGCAGTGCTCGAATCGCTCCAATCAGTGCCCAATTTCATTTCCTTTCCATCCTTAAATCACCAGAATGTCCAAGCCCTCTACCCACCGTCTGCTCTAGACGGGCTTCGTGCCAGTAACCTCGCGCTTTTTAGATTACGTAACCTACTCCGCACGGAATTGTACCTTAGCGCACATTTAACTTTGCATAAGTAGTGTGTATGCTTATGTGGAAATATGCCTTCATTTTCACTCGACTTTTTTTCCAATTCTCTATGGTACTACTGGGAACCTTGTCTCTCGTTATCTTGTATTTAAGGTGGTTCCTCAGAACTTCCTTCGCTTCGGCCTTGTGCCAAACAGATATGAATCTACTTCTCGTTTGCAGCTGGCGCGCTAATTAGACTGTACCCTCATAGGTTCTCCCCTGTCACCTTTTGCTCCGTGGTTCCACATACGAACTTTTATGGCTCTCTTAGATATTCTATTAGGCAGACTGGAGACTGTTTCGTCCGTTACCTATGACTCGGACCGTTTTCTCCTCTACTCATATATATCAGGGCTGGAAAATTTTCGCGGATGCACCCTCTTTCTCCTCTGCTGCTTCTCACGTTGCGGCAACGGACCTAGAATCAATCGCAAAGCTAGCGTCAATGCCCCAACTCCTCCGGGTTTGTTAACTGCCGAAGAAGTGCATTTTCTTTGGTACGAATTCTGACGAGATATTAGGCCGGACATGACATGAGCTTAGACCATCAGGATACCGCTTAGGACGGCGCCGTTCCGACGCCCCCTTTTCCTTGTCACTTCGTTCATCAAAATCTGGGCTAAAATGCTCTAATGCTCAACCTGAACCAAACAGTGTCCTTTTTGGCAGCATCACATTCCCCATCTCGTCTTTCAGCTACCTTGGATATTTCCGCGTTTTATTATGCTGCCCTTTCTAACTAACCCCTTCGGAGTGCGTCAAATTTGCCAGACAGCTCGGCCACATCGGCGTGTAAGTGCAACTAAGACGGTGCATTGCAACTCCAAGCGGATTTTCAAAGTAAATTCGGCGCACAGGACAGAGAGCCAATGGTAGTTGTATTCCACGGATGCCAAGGATTTGGGGCCCGCCAATTTAGACTGATGTCCAGTAACCACAGTGACCCGGGGCGAACGACCATCTCTCATTCTAACCTGTCGGAAATGCTGACATACAATCATCTCATACATGAGTTCATGAGGTTGCCCAGGGCGCATTTGTCTCCCAGTCAGTGTATCAGTCCACTTTAGGTGAGTCGAAGACACCTAGGGTGTCAGGTTTGCTCCTGGATTTGTTGCCCATTCCATGTGAACTAGGAATCTCGTGTTCCGACTGTCAATGAAATAAAGCCTTCCGTGTGCATAGATTCGTGAAGCTTCTCTGTGTCGCGGGTACCCTCACAGTAGCTGCTTCAATATGTGGATGGACAAAATATGTTCCATGTAATTTCCGAAGTTTTTCATCTAATTCTCTTGCAATTCCCCCACTCCTCCGCGCCGTCTGTCTTGCCTGCATGCGCAAAATCCTAGTGGGCAGAATGAATTTATCTATCTGGCCGCTCAGCCAAGTCTCGGTTAGCCGTACACAGCCGGCGGCATTGGCTTCTCCTAATTGCTTCCAGTTACTTCCATTTCGTATGGAAAATATTTAGTCGCTTCTTCTGACTCTCTGAGTCCCCCACCTTTTCCGTAACACAAAGCTTAAGCGTTAGTCTCCATTGATGTCCCCGTTTCCATCTCATGACCGGCAAAATTTTGCTCTATAGTTCTCACCACTTCAGAGCTACGACATTAAAGGAGATAATACATGCTGTGAATTCGTCTCCTCCATTCTTAGATGCACGCCGATTTTTCAATGCCGTAAAAAACGGCAAAGCCCCCAGCCGGCATGATGCTCCCTGGTGGGGCCATTCATTGGAATTCCCATGTGTCTCTTTCTGGGAGCGAAAGTTTCGACACTGATGATCATCCAGGAATCGTTCAAAACTTCAACCCGCCCCGAACCAGCAGTAATCAAGACGCAAAAAGCACTCTACTAATTACGCCGAGCGACGGAATCACCAGACAGCTGAGTAAAATGTCTTCCATCCGTGTCGGGCCTTTAACCGCATCTTGAATACGAGGACAGGCGAGGTCCTCAGTCCAGTAGCAGAACAGGTCATCCTCAAAAACGTTCCGGGGTGATTCATTAATTCTATCCCCAGCTATAAGCTTCGCCACAAGAGAATGGACACCAAATCCAATACCATATTCTCTAAGGAGAGGAGGTTCGTGCAGGACTTAGTGCAAATATTCAGGCTGCTGTCAAGGTTGGCATGTGGTCTGTTACCGTTTCCCGGGTGATTTTTGCTTTCAGCCGTTAAGTCCAGATGCGACACTAAACTAAATCGCAAACTCTTCCTAGTGTCATCGTCCAAAATTTCAACTGTCTAATGCGGCCGTTTGTTTCAAACTTGAAGGTGGATTGGTGCTGTTGGTTCTGTGTCCGGAAAATGCCAAGGTATTTGTGAAATCACAGCCGTAGGCATGTGAAGCAGCTGCGTTGTGCCGTTACTCCGTTGTTGCGGTAAGCATTAATTGTCGCTATTTACCGGGTTTTTCTAGCTGGCTTTAATGTTGGTAGTCCCATTTGCACCTTCTAACTGCAACATTCAATCTCAGGAATTAGATTGCTTGTACCCGAAATTTGGTTACGAAGGGAAAGCTCTGGCGACATATACATGTTCAGCTAGCTGGAGAATCACACCCCATCCATTGGTCTCACGTCGCCGTAGTATTTCTGTCACTGAAGTAAGCACAATTGGCACACCAACTTCCGCCTCCGTGAAATCGACGTTGCACTGGATTGTCAATCAAAAGTCGAAAATATAATGAGGCTTTATCCCTACTCGGTCACAACAATAGAGGATGGAAATCTCATCTTTTGGGAGTGGGCATCGTACGAGGAAAACTAGTGGGCCTTGAGAAGGACGCAATAAAAAACCTTGTTTACTGCATAGAGACCAATGTAGGTTTCAGAAACCATTAATTGTATGCTACTGGAACATTCGCAAATGGAAATTTTGCGATGCATTGGAAATCAGTTCTAGAATAAGGTTTTAAAGTTATCGGTTATTGATTAATACTTCAAGCGCTGCTGGTTACATGGATGCAGATTTGTTGCAGCATGTGCGTGGTTCATCTAACAAATATTGTGCAGGTGTGGTGAGTGCGATTGAGGAGTGGGCATAACTAAAGCAATGCGTCCGGTAGTTCTTAAAATGCAGGTGTTTTCCAACTTTAAAACGCCTGGTCAAAAGATTGTCCAGGCTACTTTCAAAACGATGACAGGAGTTGCTCTCACATTTGTCAGTTCGCTGGCATACTGTGTTATCGAGTGCAGTCAGGTCAGACAGGCTCAGTAGATGGCGATGGACTAGGTTCTAGCCCGGATAGGTTTTCGCATCTTAACTGGCTTTAACTGCAAGGTTTCGGTATGCGGTTTCAGATGCCGATTTCGGAGTCTACTTCGGAATCGCTTCAGGATCAGCTCCAACAATAGGAATAAGGATATCATCGGACACCCTCTCAACAACTGAAACTCGGTTGGAAACGTGGTCACCCTTCTTCAGACAGATGGGCCGTTCATTTCTAACTCTTCCAGAGCATCGCGTCTTTGGCACCATTCCAAAAGTGTAGCCCTGGGGATTCCGCCCAAATCCAGTGCATTGTACTCCGCATCTAACCCGTTGGCACAGATAAACAAAATTCAAATAGCTATTTGCACTACCGGGATTTTACCCAGACAGGCCACTCCATTTCCTAAATTAAAACGTCCAGGCACAGCAGGAGGTCCCACCAGGGGCAGAAACTGAGCCTTCAAGCTAATCGTCTCGCTCTAAACCCCACTAATCCGGGTGCAAGTTATCCCAAATCTGTGAATTGGTGCTCTGAATTCGCAACGTTCTAGATCATGATGCTTCCTTGGATCGAAAGCCGTCCTGTGCAATATTTCCAAATTCATCGGTTACCCATCTTGATTTCAGTAAAAACAACGCATAGAAAATTGGGATAGTTTCTTTCTATCGGTGGATCCCGAACTGGCCACCAACCAATTTTACGCAACTGTAAGTGTTTGCCTTGGCCTAATCACTCCAAACCGGTGTGGTACGATCCCCAAAATGTTGAGCACCCTGGACCGTCTCAAAAGAAAGTATTCTTTAATCCATACAAGATTCAAAAGAACAAAAGAATTTGCTCTGATATTGCAAATGAACCGTCTGTCTAGGGAGATCAAGACACTTTTCGATTCTCTTCAAAGGAAGAAGGAACTTCAAGCGTTGCACTCTGCCGACAAGGCTGCAGCACTGGCAAAACTACTGAGAACTAACAACTCCTTACCTAGTACGCACATCACGTCAATTATATTCAGGGGCACGTGCGCAAATGACCCTCTATTGATTTCAGAAGTGTTCAGTGATTATTTCGCCGCATCTATTGCAACCGATGGCAACACCTTTATACCGGACATTCCGCCAGTCACTGCTGCTTCCCCTCCAAGAGTCTCCTTTCACCCAAGTGATATTAAACCACTACTGTCGAAGGTGAGACCGTCTCTCCGCGTCGGACCAGACGACGTTCTCCCAGCCTTCTTCAAATCTGGGGGTGCAGTCATCCCTATAATTCTGTCCAACCTATTTAATCTTTATTTAAATTGTGGCGCCTTCCCCCACCAATGGAAAACTTCTGTGATTGTCACAGTTCACAAAAACGGTTCAAAGCAGGAGCCATCTAATTACAGACCCATCAATCACACCCCATTTGCCTCTCGCATTATGGAAAGAATAGTAAAAAGTAAGTTAACGACTTACTTATTAGATCATGACCTCACTGACGCCAGCCAACATGGTTTCCTTCAAAATAAATCATGTTCTACGTGCATTACTGACTTTCTAAACGTAGTGACAAAGGCTGCCAACGACGGAAAGTCGGTGATTGTGATTTTCTCAGATATGGCAAAGGCTTTTGATCGCGTAACCCATCGCAAGTTTCTCATGAAAGTCAAAATCTATGGTATAAACCCCTCTCCTTTGACTTGGTTCTCCTCCTATTTGACCTCTAGAATGAAAGTAGTGAATGTGGATGGGACCCTATTCACTTACTCCCAAACTAATATTTAATGTCCCCACCTAGATCCTTTCTTCTGCATGCATTTAACAATCTGACCATTCCAAGCGAGAAATTCGGCGCAACCTGTTACCTCATTCTGCATAGCATTCATCACGTCTCGTCCTTTGGTTTGCACCCACCATAACCCTCAGCTGGAATACCTCCACACTGCTATCTCTCCCTCATTCTGTTCCAGTTATATGCGTTTGCACTCGGGTCTCGCCAAGAGTCTACCATTAAAATTCTGGCTCCATCCTCGCACGTCTCGGCACACTCTGAAAACAAGCTGACCCAAGGCTTAGATCAACTATCCCAGAACGGATAAATACGATCTGCTCCAGGGTGAAGTGGACATTGCTTCTAACCCTCATGAATCACCAACGTTGCAAGTCTGCTAAAGTTTCGAGGCCATATAACGTGATCCACAAATCCTGTGACTTATTGAGTAGATACGTCCTCCCGATTGCACAGATTTACTGCTGGAACTGCCCGCCCGTGTTCAACATCCCCACCACGTTGAAATCCAATTGCCAAGAAGGCACCCACACTTAGATCCCTGTTTCAGATGCTGCTACCGGCGTCTATTGTGAAAATCACTCCAATGATCGCCTCGACAATCGCGGCTATCAGCATGCCAGTAAGCCCTATCAGCTAAGCCCGAAAACGCAAACAAAGGAGCAAAGAAACCCGCTTTTGTTCCACACTGGCTTACCAGCGTTAAATATATATTATTCAAGCATATCTCATCAATCCTCACTCCTCAATGCCGACGACATTTCCATTATTCATGTCTTTGAACAATGACGAGCCAGTGTTCTTCGTCCTTCCGCATTTTCAAAAGGCTTTTGACTATTTTCTTGACTCCAGGATCCATGGTATCTATAGGCCATTATTACTCTTGCTGCCAGCTGTTTCGGTCTGTTTTGACAAGATTTTGCCTTGCACTCAAGGTCTTTGGAGACTTTCTTTATGACATTTTCAACATTCATGACCATTTTATAGACCCGTTGAATCCAAGTACTGCAGACACCTCCACGCCCGCCACCACGGTTCAGTTGAACTCCGCACCTGCGAAACGCATCCTTGGTCCGTATAAACACCGTGTTCATCTTGATATGCCAGTTTTGCTGTTGCTTCTCATTTAGTACTCAAACGTTTATCTGCTTGTTCAATATAACTTGTATTACCCTTGTGACGTTTGATAATGCAACCAAGCATGCCTCTCGAACTTTCCGAGAAATATGTGAATATTATCATTAATAATGCAATTATTTGTGCGCCAGCTTTTGGGCCAATGATGCAATCTAGCACACATGGAGAAGGACGACACAGTACTAGAGCTAAGTAGACTCTCGTGAACGTCAAAACACCTGTATGTGCACCGATGTCCACAAACGATTCGCAGTCCCCCGGAAGCCCTAGAAAACAAGATGATAACAGGCAGATCTTAAAGTCGGAAGCTCGAAGCTAAATCAACTGAGGGTAAAAAAAACTTGGACTTCTTTACAAGAATCTTGCTATATATAGGGGATAAGCGAATGCTGCGAATCAGGCTACTGGTGCAAAACGCCGCAAAACGTTTTACATAGAGCGAATTGTTTGCTTGGTGTACGATCAGGTGATTGAGACCAACGCCAAAAACTGCCTCCTTTTCTGGATAGAAATTCAGATGTCTCCACTAGGCTATAAGAAGGAGAAAGAAAAAAAGAACTCAGGGTTAGACAGCGAAGCCAAAATGTTCCAACCACCGAAATAGCCGGCATTCGGAACACCCCGGGGATGCGAGACGAAAACACCGCCCTCCGTGAGTGATCTTCAGTCTTGTGTAGTTGCTGACCAGTGAAAATCAAGATGTGCCTCAAGGCATTGTCCGGTATCTCCACTTACATGCCTGAACTCAGGCAGCTCTCAGCAGATTGGAATCCATACAAGTACCAAATCTGGCCTAATGGTGATACTTCGGCTTTGAGTTCAACATATTATTTTCATCTTGCTTAAAATAAATCTATTGGTAAATTCCTCCAATACTTCAAGGGGCAGGCTTGATTGCATAAGCAAATGTTACACGGGTATTATTAGTTGCACGGAATAAGTAAGTGCACAGTTGGGAACAAAATCAGGAGAAATAACAAAAATGACGTACTATGAGGCACAAGGTGCTTACACTCACCGATGAGGTGTACGGCAGAGACAAGATTCATTCGGATGATGGCGGCGGGTGCCGAGATGTGCCCGCAGGAATCGGGTTTGACGAGTCTGTGAAACTGACATGAAATTAGTCTGCAATGTAGGAAACCTTCAGAAGCCAGAGGTATGAGGTGAAAATTGTCCAAACGAACCAAAACATCTGGAGGGAATAGTACTGACGGCTGATAGATATCCAGTATTAAAATAAGAATGAAAAAGATCATCGTTCATTTAAGTGTGAATCATGTAATCAAGAAAATAAATAAAAGCCTTTCGGAAATGCCGAGAGACGAAGAACAATAAGAAGGAATTGTGGTAAACCATTATTTGAGGACAATAGGAAGAAAAACGTATTCAACAATGAAGAGCAGAGCGACGATTAATGCATTGGATAATATTTTCAGTGTGAAACAAAAATAAGTCTTCTTGCTCCTATTGGTTGCGTCCGGGAGCCTAGATGATGATAGTTACTGGTATTCTGATGACCACGTTTGTCGAGGTGAAAAATGGAGATGATGTTCGCGGTAGGCGATGATGGCGGCATCTGAGACGGGGATCTTTTTGTGAGTGCCTTTGCGGCGATTGGCTGTCAACGTGGTAGGCACGTCATCCACAATCGGGCAGTTCCAGGAGTAAAGTTGTTTATTTCGGAGGACTTTAATATTCAACGGATCTTAAGCCTTGAGGACCAGATTATGTAGGCTCGATCTCCAAACCGACTTGCAAAGGGGTCATCAGTTTGCGTTGATGAATCGTGCAGATTAACAGCAGTCCTCACTTTGCCGTCGGCGGTGGAACAGTTAGTATTTATCCGTCCTGAGCTAGTTCATCTGAGCTTTGGTTCATTTTCATTTCACGGCGTGTTCAAACGTGCGAGGGGGAGACCAGAGAGTGAGCTCGTGGAGAGACAAGAGTGCAAAAGCAAACATTTAGGTGCTACGGTTTTGTTGTCCTTGAATTTATGAAGGTGTCGCAAACAGTAGAACGAGAGTAAAACTTGTCAGTTTGGATAAAGTGGTCAAAGTATGGAGGTTTCAGGCCACAGTTAGCAATAAGCGGCTCAGGGAGATAGAAGTGGCATACGGCAACTGAGAAGGGATTGGGGTGGTACATATTAGGCTGACAAGGGGCATTAGTTGGTCGCTCATTTGGGATAGGCTGGACGGCAAGTGCAAAGGCATTTTCAGTGGGTATTTTAGCAATAAGTTGATGAACCTGGTTCTTTTTTGAGTAGCCATTCAAACCACTTGCAGAAGTGGAGGCCGTCTGGTGTATATTTGGTGTCCTGATGGCCGAATTTGTGTGGTTTTCAAAACGTCGTTAGGTTTTCGTCGGCATCGAACTACTTTCAGGTAGTAGATTTGGAACTCTAATCATTGGAATTCGTAAAGAGTTAGGCGAACCTCCGTTTGGGGGCCATATGGACAGTGCATACGTGGGGTTGAGAGGTAAGTGGCCTACAATTATGGGCGCATTAAGGTGGGAGTCATGTCAGAAGACTTTTTCCGTTGGTCTGGTGTGGGTTGCTAATAAAGCAGCAGCAAATGGAGAAACCAGAATAGCGAGCAGACTGGAAGTGGTCGGCATCAGCAGGATGGTGGTGGTACTTGTGAAGTTGACGTCATTAGGCTGGGCTCTGGGTTGGAAGTCTCATTCAGTGGTTTGGTGTTGGTTGGTTTGCCCCGGGTCGCTCTCGAGACGACGTGGGATGTCACAATTCCCGTCATCGTCTCTCTTACTTTCAGAGGTCGGAACAATTCGAGGAGACATGAGATGCAAGCGTTTGTTCGGCAGCTGGGTGGAAGAGCGCTGGACGCATCCAAAAGGACCTATGTTTTATATGCTGATGACTTATTAAACTTGCCTAAAAACTCCGAGGTAAACGGTGAAGGGAGTCTTTCAACCTCGTATATAAGGTTGTAGCCGATGAACTTCTCGAACTTCCATTTGCCTCTATTTGGATGGGTATTTCATCGGCGAACACTTTCATTTTCTTGAAATTAACTCGGGCAATCAGGTGCGATCTGCTAATAAACCGCCGAGCTTCCAGCTCTTCAGAAAATTAAAACAGCAAAGGGCACTCATACCGCCGCAATGTTTTCGTAACCCGATACAAGAACATCAACGGTGGGACATGCTGCATGAATTTAGTATGCAGAGTTTAACCGTTTCGAGTGATAGGCAGTCTGGAACGCTGAATCTTACAGCGTTTTCATCGGCAGCAGGGCGTTAGTGAAGCTCCGTGGCAATAGAGCCTCAAACGAGCAACATCGGAGTTGTGTTTCTCTGCGCACTTGACATCTATTCCTACCTCATCGTAAAACCTCTTGAAACATCCTCGCCGACTCAGTTTGAATAAAGACAGTTCTCTGGTGCAACAAAATTCTATTGATAGGTGTTCCATATAGACTTTAGCAAACTGATTTGTAGCAGTCCACGAGTATGAACAAGCAATTCGAAGTTCTAAAAAAGAAACATTATTTCACTCATCTACTTCCACTGTGGGATTAAAATCCCCTACAACAAACTGGAACAGAGGTACTGGGGAAGACCATCTTTGACATGTATCGCCCCACCTGAGAACTGAGCTATCTTCGTTACACCACTTTTCGGACCCAACCAGAGGTGGCTCCAAGAAAAGTCCGTCACATTTAAACTTGGCGGTTTCAAGTGGAAATGATCCGGTGGGCGCTATTGCCGTCCTTTCCCATTAGGAAAAACCGCAACGGGTTAGTCTTACTCTATCATTCAGTAGCCGGTTAATAATCCACAGTGCAAACAAGTCTCGCCTTTAATAAGACAAATTCTGACAGCGTCCGCTGCTTTACAACAAAGGAACTAGGGCTTTTAATTCCAGAGGCTGATTTGCTCACGCCCACGTTGAATACTGCTTTTCGGGGGAAATGTCTTTGCGTACACGATTTTGGAGTTAATCGCCTGAGGCAACAAATCGCACTTCTTTGTAAGGCTTTTTCCCTTATGCTGGGAGATTCCGGTCTGGTATCAAGCAAACTTTACCTAAAGACTATCTAGAATTGAGATGCCCTGTATGATCATCTTTTCTAGATCTGTGACAGGATGGTGACCCAGCCTTGTGTTCCCTCTCTTGCTTGCGAATGGTGTCATCACCAAAACCTGGGCTCTCGACCTAGTAATCATATCATAGTTGTATCATGTTGAGTGAGAAATTACGCGGAGAAACGCAAAAGACGCTTACTGCTGAAGACTTACAGGGGCTGGATCACAGTGAAGCTAACCAACCCCCGGGTAATGCAATTCTAGAACAGACTTCTCCTTGGCTTACGTAACAAGAATCCGTCAGACAGAAGAAAGAGAATAAAACTGATGTGGATCCAATCACTTATATTTGGAACTAGGAAGATGCGGAGACCAAAACTTGATCTGCGCCAGTGATGCCTATCGAAAGTTGTGGAGCTCATTGCCGCAATTGTGAGCAGTATATAGATATTCGCGGCATATCAGGTCGACCGAAGTACTCCGGATTAAAGCCAGTGACCAACATCTGTTCGTGGGTTATTGTGAGCAGCATGTAGGTACTTAGGCAAAATATTACTATCGCCTGTTCCCAACAGAATATGGGCTTTATTATCAGTTAATAATGCATGTGGCGCACTTTCATGGCCGAAAGTTCTTTGCTAAAACTGTAGTGGCGAGTCCAGCACTGGCAAAGGCCGTGAAGTACACATCGGGGAATTAAAAATAGATCGATTATGACCATAGCTCGGAGTAAATTGATGAAGGGACCACGGTTTTCAGTATGCATCATTCCCAAAAGCCTAAATGACACTTGCCATCGAGTCCACTTAATAGGCTGACTTTGATTTTTGCAAAATTCCCACCCATTTCGGGACTTTTACGGTATTATTGTCAGCCGTCTGAAGCCCGGGTCTTAATTATGGCTACGCTCCGACTACCAGAGTGCAAATTAGATGGAGGCATTCATTGAAGTGACAGAGGAATGAAAACAAAACCGTGTAAACAAGGATTTTCCTCAAGAGTAGCAGACAGCTCACCTCTCCTGGAAAGAGATTTGGAAAAATGTCGCTTCGCATTTTTCTAAGATTCCGTAGTTTTACAGGGATAAAGTAAACCCACAAAATCACTGTGGTTCACGAAATATTTCCCGGCAGATTTTGGGCAAACAAATCAGCAGTTTCACAACTATCGAAGGGGAAAGCATATTTATCAGGATATTCAGACTGCGGAATTTGCCTGGTATCGCGCCAAAAGCTTGGTGCATCATCGATACAGCGTGACCGCGTTTGATAATGCAATGCTTCTTCCGAATGGCAGATAAACAGTGGTGCTTCGTGATCAAAAAACTGTAAATATAAAACAAATCATGAGCTTTTGAGGTTGTTTAGAAGACGATTAAACTGCTACAACATCAAGTCAAGTTTTCAAAAGCCTTGTCCTGCAGCAGATAGCTGACACGAAAGTCAACCAGCTGGTGCCCATCCCCCCAAGACTTTGCCAGTATTAGAAGGTAAAGCATTCATTACGTCTTAAGTTTTAGGAGTGAGGGGGAACAAAATGTTTTGATTTTGAAATAATTGTGAATAGAAAATGGCGCCCATTCGTGAGGATATTTTGACTGGTTTGAAAAATCGCTGGTGGGGCTTGGGGTCAGGTCTACATGTCACTCCGATAACCAAGGAAATTAGGATAGTTCTAAAGGAAATTTAATCTGGATGGGCTGAAGATAAGACTAATTGCTCAAACGGCCGAGGTAATGGAGGGAATATGTCATCCTTGGTTGACTTGCTGGGGCCGTAAGCTATTATTTTGTCTTGGCAGGTATCAGCGTTCAAAAGGCCTTAAATACTGGTTTACCTGTAGCTGAAAAATATTGGTAAATTCGCTGAATCCAAGTGACAAAACTTTTGAGTACATCAAAAAGAATGATGGTAGTGATCAGCGCGTTGCAGCCAGGGGGTGAGGGAACCGGTAAGCATCCCTTGGGCCCAACGGAGATAAACTACAGGATCCACCAAACCTAGATGGTACACAAACACTGGTTCTTTCGATGTCCACAACTGCGGAAAATTATCGGATTCAACTTCGCGCGGTGGTTACTACGGGTATTCAAGGTTTTGATATCGGCTTTTAGAGGGGTAACAGTCGGTTTGGCCCGTTTTCTTGGGGTGTCTGGACCCATATACTGTTAAAATCCAAGGAATCCAAAGCCATCTTGACTGTCTACCGCGAACAAGAAAATGACTAATGACGCTTCAAAAATGGGATCATCACCATATTCCAGCCTAATAGGGGCAATGCTCATTGCAGTTCTGGCTCACCGCGACAAGCCATTGAGTTTTGCTAATGACTTTATGGTTTGCCGATCTAATGAATGAAGTCATCCTAATGCGCTGGAAAATTATTCTTAACAACGCTAGTTAAAAACAAATCCAATATGTACTTTTGTACAATCCATAGTCGTCAACTCATGTCGTGTGGTAAGCAGCAACATGCAAGTAAATTTAAAACGACTGATTTATGAACGGTCATCTCACGGGTATACCGAGAACTTGTGTTGGAAGCTAGGCTCTAAGTCGCTGCTTCTGCAAGACAAATTTAAAATGTTGGCCACCAACAAATAAATCACTATACTTTAATAGCAAAATTTGCTGACTTTGTCAAATTTTCAACGTCTCGGGAGGGTTTTGAAGCTAAAGGTGGAATACCATTAAAAAAATCATTTAGAATACAATCTAGCAGGCCTTTGTGAGATTGCGAAAGAGAAGGCAAAAAATTGAACGAAAGTATTATTGAAATCGAGACCATCCAAAATAACCCGTTGTGTTCAGTAAATCGTGACTAGAAATACAGGTCTATATTTGGTCTGATCGGCTCGAAGTGAATGGCACTGGACTGAAGTCTGTTTGACCACAGCTGCTGGAATCGTGCTGCCCGGAGTTGATTTTTGCCTTCGGCAATATTAAAGAGAATATTGATTTGAAGAAATATCCAAGAGTGTGGTTGCAGCTTTTTAAACAAAGAATTCTGAAATGGTCTGCATGTTTTCCTTAGACATTTTCCTTGACTCTGCACAATCGAACATGGATAACATCAAAGTGCATACTTTATCAAAGGACGTTCGGAAATTTGCAACAACAATCAATAAACGGTCTCTCAATTGGAAGAAGACGTTGGACAAAAGTTAAAGCAGAGTGCGAAGCCGAGCAGGAGCACATTTCAAAGTTCCCTAGAAAAACGGGCAAACAAAACTATCCATTTCGATGTCTGGGTGTCTGTGAGGTAACTGACCAATAACGGACGAAGAGTGCTCCTCGAGGGCGTTAGAAATGTTGGTTGCTAGAGTGTTGTTCGCAATTTACGCCTTGAGTAATTTAGAGAGTCGGATGAGGCAGCCGGAATGGGTGGGGAGGATAAAAGTACGTCGAATCTAATTCAAAAACCGCAGCAGTATGAGTTCTGGTACTCTTCCAGACAAAAAACACCTTGCAGGATTGCCCAGTTTCAGAGGGCTGGAATGAGGGGTTTGCTAACAGAATCATTGCGCCTGGACCCAAACGATGTCGCCTTAAGAGGTCAGGCCAGAGGTTTTGGGAACATTCGTCGGCGCTGAGCATAAATAACTTATGCGGGCACGTAGTTGGCCGACAATGTGGAATGCATTAACACCATTAGTAATGGGGGGTAGAATCGGTCGTTGGGAGGCCACATGGTTGTCGAGGGCCGTAGGTTGTCCTCTGGCGAGCGACAAATGCCAAACAGAACTAGTGACAGGACATTACTCGAAGCAACCGGAACTTTGTCTGGCACAGACTCTGCGGTAAGGTGACAGTAAAATTATTAAAAAAACAACTAGACGATGGATGAAAATTTTTCATGACATGCTGGCAACAATCGAGCAAAATGGTAAACTCACACAATAGAATGAGTTGAAATTATTTGCCATGGCCTGTGGTGATAGGGGTTGCTACATCAAGAAAAAAAGCCTGGTGGTACAACGAGAGATTTGGAATGCCCCCTGCCGATGAAAATTCAGTGGGCAAGACCATGTCGCAAACATTCAAATAATCAAATGCCATTTTTGGATGAATGTGTCCAGGGGATGGCAGTAACCCTCCAATAAGGTCAACGCGTGTGTGTGTGAAAAAAACACCAAAGACGGCAAAAGTTCCGGATGGGCAGGACATAAGATAGGGGACTCTGGTTCTTGGGCAACATGGACGTTGCTTCATCCAAGGCGGAATATAAAAAAATTTGTTGGATGAAATGAAACAATCGCAACTGGGGTTGCACAAAGCGCAGACACTGAGGTGAGAGAACGAACAAAAATAGCCAAAAACGGTCTTCTGATAATCGATAGGAACAAGAGTTGGGGGTTTGGATGGTGACCATCAGCAAACAACCGCCGCCAGAAAAGTTATTTCCGATGGTCAAACCGCATAAAAACGATTAAACAGTCACGTTGAAGTACAGGATGCACAAATAGTGACGACTCTCAAAACATGCGTCAAACAACCTGCTTGATCAGCATATTACTGAAGCTGGAATTATAGAGACGGATTTTGCTAAATGTATTGCTGTGGTCAAATGCAGAAGGTTTTCATGTTCATTCATTACGAAGATAAAGCGAAGGAAGCAAACTTGCCATAGCATATAACGACCGGGCTTGGCATCCATCGCATGAACCAGTGGTTTCCAGAAATCTTTTTGAAACAGCAAACGCTCTGAATTTCGAATGGAGAGCTAAATCACCAGAAGTTCGCACAAGGAAGTACAGTGTCGAGTTCAGGATGCCTGAAGCCCTTGAGTTAAAGAAGCCAGGTGTGAAGGTCACCTCGAAAGTGTTGCTGAGAAACTACATCGACTGTTGGGTTTGAGGCATTTGCAATGGGAATTACATTAGCGCTCTGCCTGAAGCAAGGTCATGTAACAGTGGACCCGGCGAACGTGATTCTTAAACACTGTATCGGCATCGAGCAGCATTGAACGGTTTTAAATTATTAGCCGCTAAAATTAGGTAAATGCTTTGGATGCATGAAAGTTATTGGAGTTGATAATATGACAAGAAACTGAAATTCTTCTTGTGGTTGTATGTTGCCATTTTGGTTAATGTTTTTAACTAGGTGACTTCACAAAAGACAGCCAAAATTGCATTTTGCTGAGTTATTTTGGATATCAAACCTTTGGAGACTGATGAATAAGTGCGGCATATGTTCGTGTTGCTCATCCGGATGTGCCCCCGGCAACGGCAATGCTATCATTGTTATCCAACACAAAAAAGTCGTGACTATTTTTCGAGAACATGCTGGAGCATGAGAGCATCGTTACGAAGTCCGAATGATATCCGAGCATGTACAAACGGGCTGAATGGTCGGAAATCCGTCTGGGGATTTCCATCATCAACAGCGCTTGATTGTCGTAGCTTAAGACCACGGTGGTTGGGAGTACTGTTTAACACAAAAGGTAGCTGTTGAAGTTATGAGCGTTCACGACTGAGTAACGGTCACTGACGGTAACCCGTTTGAGAGCACAGTGGCGGCAACAAGGCCCCAAATAATCTGTCGACTGTAGGACCATGTGCAGAGCTGAAGCCCAGGAGCTTCTTTGGGACGAAATATGTCCGCGTTCATCTAGCGCTCAAATTAATGCCTGAAAGCGGAAGTTTTCTCAGGGTGCAGATGAAGTAGATGGAAACGACTGGCTGTCCATTGATGATTATGTGGTGGCATCCTGAATAGAAGACTGGGCACGGTAACTGATAAGATTTAGTGAAAGGTAGAAAGTCCTTCAAAGTTTCAATAAAGACCATCTGCAGTATTTTTAGCCAGATGACGGGAGAGAGTGAATCGGTGTGCTTGTGCTAAGGGTGAAAAGACTAGCCCTTTTGATTAACATTTGGCAATTTACCCGAAAGACATTAAGACCAAAAGTGAGAAAAGATATCGGCGCTGATGAATGCATTTTCTACGTTTCCCTGAACAAGCCTCTAGTAAAAGTATCCGCAAATTCCCGAATTAAGGGGAATGCCGCATGAGTCAGGGGTTGTGATCTTGATGTTTTCAGTGTAGGTTTTACACGCCAATGCGTCCGCGGCCGGACTGAATTAATCTCTGCTCCCATGCAAGTGATGGAAAGAAAAATGTGGCGCGGCGATTTGTGTAAAGCGGGCTTCTGAGAAGCGGTCTGGCAGTAACAATCACCGCCGTTACTGAGTGGCATGGCCGTCTGACTGTAGCGAAGTGCGGGACACAGAAGAAAGGAGTTGCTTCCTCTGCGTTATGATGCCAAAACCAACTGCCGAGAAATCTGTCATGAAACTTAGACAGGAGACGAGAGTTGGCAGCTGTCGAACGATAAATTCTAGATACCAATTCTTTCAGCAAAGTGCCGCCAAATTGACGTGAATTATGAATGAAAATAGGATGGGTTTGCGGATTTCCGCAACATCAAATTAAACACTTGTGAGACCGTATAGATAATACCAACAGAAGTCTACATCCAGTTCACATATCCAACAAGAATCAACAGTCAAAACGTGTCGAATACGACAAAGCCGTGGCGTCATTCTCCGGGCAAAAACGAAGGTGCACCATGGAGGGATAAATTTTCAAAACAAACCTTAACACCGCTAATCAAATTTTATCAAAAACAGCAGCCCGGAATAAGGTTAAATAATAATACTGTATATTTCTCGATTTGCGAGAGGCATGTGCAGGGCAACAGCAAACTTTTACGAGGATGATGCACAGGAAATAATAATAATAATAATACTATTCATATATTTCTCGGAAAGTTCGAGAGGCATGCTTGGTTGCATTATCAAACGTCACAAGGGTAATACAAGTTATATTGAACAAGCAGATAAACGTTTGAGTACTAAATGAGAAGCAACAGCAAAACTGGCATATCAAGATGAACACGGTGTTTATACGGACCAAGGATGCGTTTCGCAGGTGCGGAGTTCAACTGAACCGTGGTGGCGGGCGTGGAGGTGTCTGCAGTACTTGGATTCAACGGGTCTATAAAATGGTCATGAATGTTGAAAATGTCATAAAGAAAGTCTCCAAAGACCTTGAGTGCAAGGCAAAATCTTGTCAAAGCAGACCGAAACAGCTGGCGGCAAGAGTAATAATGGCTTATAGATACCATGGATCCTGGAGTCAAGAAAATAGTCAAAAGCCTTTTGAAAATGCGGAAGGACGAAGAACACTGGCTCGTCATTGTTCAAAGACATGAATAATGGAAATGTCGTCGGCATTGAGGAGTGAGGATTGATGTGATATGCTTGAAAAATGTAGATGATAGAAGTCGAAAGGGATAATATAGTGGGAGCAATATTGAGATATGGCAGAAGCTCACTGGGAAGTGAAATGAGATGATGAAAAGTAGTGGGAAAAGTACAATTATACCAGTGAAAAACAAAAATAAGAAAACTTAATTTTGAAGACCAAAAATTTTTCTGAGACTGTTTTCGGGCAGCGGACATCGAGTCATTTCGTCTTTAAGTGCATTAAATGTGTCCATTGCTGGCGCACAACATGGACGGAGCCCAGCGGTGGATATCGATGTATGGCTAGAGACACCAAACGTCGAAAACGTTACTTAATGGACGGAAACGTTAAGCTTAAGAGATGAAAAGCTGTGGTAATGCGGCGATTGGATGGAAGTGGTGAAAACCAGGCGGAACGTCAGGCAAATTGGTTGAGACACGTAGTTGACAACAAATGGCCAAAAAATGCTGAGAGCGGAAAAAGATTGTCTCAAAGTATCTGGAGGAAATTTTTAAAGCTTTGGATACGGAACTCCAAGGATATTGATAATATCTACATACGGATGGTGGTAAGCTGTACCGGGAGGCGCGTCGGACAAGAGAAATTATGTGCATAAACACTCAGTAAACACACTAGCCAAGGGTGTCCTCTATGCTGTCATTTACGTTGTCGCGGCATTTGATGTTATCCAGCAGTACGGGTGGGGAATATGAGGTGCGCAAGCCGTTCCAGAGACAGCATCAATCGCGCTTTTATTCTTCGCAGAAATGCGATATGCAGTGCGATAATCCGCGTAGTTACCGTTGGCCGGGCCATAACTGGAGCGCCAGTTCTAGCTAACAGGTTCCTAACAAGAATGATAAGGCAGCGGATTTGGAATCGGCAGTAAGAGGACGGAAGCATTAGCAGCGCGTCTGCTGCGAATGTGACATCTGAAACGCAAAAGCGAAATAGTCTGGCTTGGGTGCCAGGTTGGGGTTATTGTGATTATTGGATCGCGACAATATATCTGCAACATAGTGCATCTATTCCATAACTAGAATGAGCCACGGTAGCAGTTTTAGGCGTAGATGAATGTTAGGGGTTGCCAAGTGCGACCTATTCAGCTTGCCAAGCCAGTAAATGGGATAAGATGGCAGTGAAGAGGGTAAATCACTACAAGGGAGGTCAAAAAGTACATTAGTGGGGACGTGTGATAAATTGCAGAAGTTAGAGTTGAAGCCGAATCCCTGATGGTGATCTCAGCAAAGATTCGGTCACGAACTAAAATTCTATCCCATGTCCGTAAGCCTCGTCTGGTCCAATGTTGGCTCGTGTAAGGTTAATTAAGAACGGGACATCCAGTAACTTTGCCAGCTGGGCTTTGAACTGGGCTAAATTTGGGCACGACTGCAGGTAATTAGGGAGCTTGTTTCACAGTTTAGAGTAATCAACTGTGAAGAACTTAGCCCTGATCGATAGCCGAGTGAGAGGTATTCCTAACGAGTAGTATCTACTACGAAGTGGATATGGGGGACTACCAGCGTAGCGTGTGACGTTTGTAGTAGAGTGGACATTATTATGGCAAAGGGTAGAGAGAAATGCAAGGTTTAATTTAACTCGACGAAGCCACAATGGTTCAAGTCCAAGCAGCTCGCATCTGGCCCTGTAGTTTAAGCTAAATGGGGGACCTAGGAGATTTCTAGTGAATGCGCGCTGCACATTCTCCGTTGCAACTCGATCGAATTTACGCATATGCGTGAAGATAATCGGGCAGTACTCGAGGTGGGGCCTAGCATGGGACTTGACGGTGATAATTCTTCAGTCTTGAGTGCGGAATGCCCTTAAGATCATTGTGGCGGTTCTCTTAGCTATAGCGGTCTGATGGTGAGCCTGCTCGTAGAAGTTGAAAGAGCGAAAGCATTGTAACCCTAAGTCCTTAACTGTGTGTGATACAAGAATTGGCATGCCGTTCATAGAGAGTGCGCCCGGAGGAACATGGCATTTATGTTATCAGAGAACTTTTGTCAGCAGAGAACTCGATAAGCCACTTGGAACACCAGTTATCAAGAGACTCTAGGTCTTCATTGATAAATGCAGGAGTGGAGCTAAATGAAGCAGCCTCAAAAGAGCAAGCTATTCTAATGTCATCGACAAACAGGAATGGTGTGCCATGACTAATAACTAGGACGATAACATTAAAGTATAGCAGGAATAGGAGAGGACCTAGGACTCTCCCCTGAATGACCCCACTGGTAAAAGCAGAGGGCTGAGAAAAACAACCGTTAATATTGAATACCTGAAAGCTATCGGAAGGGTAGGATGATAGCCAAGATGAGAGGAGATTTCTTATTCCATAAGTTCTAATTTTGGCCAGAAGTCGGGAGTGGGAAACGCAGTCAAACGCTTTTTGTCTAAGAAGATTCTGAGAATCGACTGGTGGGAATCAGCACTTTGGGTAACCAAGTTTAAGAAGTCAAACTGACAGGTGGGGCAGGATCGGTCCCTGAGGAAGCCGTGTTGGGAGGGTTTGATAAGGTTGTGAGTAGTAAGGAAGTTAACCAGTTGTTCTTTAACAATCTTTTCCATAAACCTGGATAGAACTGGAGTGTGGTTAATGGGGCGAAAGTTTTCAGGTTCATTCATAGAACCCTTTTTGTGATGTGGAACAACAATGGATATTTCCATTGTGACGGAAAAGCAGCGCCGGACATGGAGAGCGAGAACAGATTTAGAAGGAGCAGTGGAAGATCTGGACCAGCGGTGCGAAATAGGACTGGTGGGATGCCATCATGGCCAGGCCTGTGGGATGGCCTGGCATATTTCATCAGTCCTGAGGCCAGCAACGTCTAATGAAATGGTGGATAATCTATCCAAAGTCTGCATGGCGTAGACTTCAGAGTGTGTCCGATTGTCTTTAATGAGAGTAGAAGAGAAATAATGATTGAATGCTTCTGCGATGTCTCGATTCGCGAGCTATTAAACATGATGAAGTTCGGAATAGTTGAAGATTTGGGCTGCGAGCGAGCTTTGAAATTATGAGAAGTCTTCGGAACTGGGCTAGGCGACCCAAAAGCAATCATGTCCTGCATTTTTAAGCTTATTTCAGACTCCATAGGAAATTCTTGTTGCAAGAGGTTGACTTGCACTAAGAGCGGGTAGTTTCCCGTTTTGTTAAGGATTTTTTGAGCCTTCAAAGATTTCGTCTGGAGCAGACAAATCCTACCAGGCTTATTGTGTTTATGATGAGTGATCGGAGTGGACAGGCGATTAATAGTAAAAAAAGTTTTACGTGAAGGTCGTCCGACGCTCTCTGCGGGTCAGACGATAAAAAGAAGCTGGACCAAACTAGGGTTCGCAGAGCGTCAGGTATTTCGTCCCAACGAGTGGACATATAGGAGGAGACAGCATGGTGCGTACACATGGGTGAGAAAGGTTTGTTAAGGAGAGGGAAGCCACACATGACCATTCTTTGGTCACTCCCAGGGAAGAGTTTTAGCGCTGAAACCTTTACATTAGGAGTGCTATGCGCAAAAACTAGGTATAAGGTATTATGGAACCTTGTGGGCGTGGTCACATGCTGGGCCGTTCTCCAGCGTGCGTTTCAGAAACAAAGTCGAGTAGGGTAGGCCGAGCGGATAAAGGGGACCAACAAATTTTAAGGGCATTGAAGTCATCTGCAATTATCTTGCGGCTGTAGGGGAGACCGGAAAGATAAACGAAGGCCCGGGTGAGACGAGAAATACCAGAACTATTCGAGTTTGGTGGTAGGTATACACATCCTATGTGGGTTGGGAGCTCGGGTGGTTGTACCAGAAGCCAAATGGCGTCGGGGATAGAATCAAGAAGTGGGTGATGGAGGACGGAAGCTTTTTGTGTCTGCTTCAAGTAGGCTAGGCAAACTCCTCTTCTGCGATTCGATCTACTGGCTTGGAAGGGCGTATAACCCGCCAGTGAAGAAGACGGAGTGAAGCTGTGGTCTGTTAGCCAAGTTTCTGTTATCAAAATAATATAATATTTTTAGCTGCTGACATTCTCATATCCCTTACATTATGAGTCAGTGAGCGGGAATTCAAGAGGAGTAGGGAAAATTCACTGGAACATTTAAGTCCACGTGATATCCAGGAGGTGGGTTAGATGGGGGTCAAATAATCAAGGGATACATTAGAGGTTCGGATAGTGCACAGCTGTGATAAGGGAGTAAATTCAGTATAGTTAGATATACTGGCCGGCGAGGGACTGTTTTCGTTAAGTGATTTGTGGGCTGAAGACCAAGGTGATAGAAGAAAATTGGGAGTCAATGAGCCGGTTGTCAGATGCCAGTCTGGAAGATGTGATATCAAAAGGGGTCGGACAGTGTTAGGCGGCCAAATTCTTACCTTGTCACGGCGAAACTGGCAATCTAGGGGGATAGTGGGGAGAGGGCTTTGGAAAATGCCGGAGAAAAGCCGGCTGGCAGATACGCGCATGAATTTTTGTGGATAGAGGTTACTTTTGGAATTCGCGGGAGTCAGGAGAGTAGTGCTTTCTATCTGAAGCAATTGGGGTAAGCGCTGGTCAGAATTGGGTTGGTAAAGGGGTCTCATGATAGGTTGCGGCTCAATGAGCGAAACACATTTATCAAAATTTTGCCAGGTCGCCTGGAAGGATCCGGGGATAAATCGTGCAAAATTATGAGGATACTGGTAGTTGGGCGTGCGGTAGTAGGAAAGGAGTATTGGAGTGGTGGAAATGCATCTAAATAGGGTTAACTGGTAAGTGCATGCAAGGAGGGAGGATAAGCAGCAGGCCCTAAATAAGGAGGGGCATTAGTATCATGCTGGAATGTGGCAACTGTGCTGCCGAAGGATGGTGAAGGCATGAATACAGCGGGCAAATCAACTCGCGATTGTAAGCGGCGATTAGTAGGCCTTCGTGAGTTTGTGGACCATCCGATTTGGCAGAGCTCATGCCGGGATGGATTGCTCGTGTTGAGTGTGCCGAGAGCCCCAGACAGTCGAGGTGTATAGACAGGTTGACCTACTGAATTAGCAGGATGGCTAATGAAGTGCGAGGTTTTGTGATTAGTTGGGTTGGTCACTGGTATGCGCTTCCTGTGGGATTCAAGTGATTCAGGCTGGGTGCCATGCTGTTGTTTGACGGAAGGTCGAGGAAGTGCTAGAGGGCGTATCTGGGGTGAGGTATATGCCAAGCGGTTGATATTAGCCGGTGAAGGCATAAGTGAGACGGCCATCATCGGCTTGGTTACACCGTCAGTGCTTTTATCTTGGGGTATCAGATTTGGTAGATTAAGATGAGCACGTTTGCGGGGTGGCTAGAAAGGTGAAGGGGACTGAGTTTCATCTAGGTCTACCGGTATTGGCTGCGACCAAAGGAGATGATGTCGAGGGATCAGCACCTTCGCAGCAGGTATACGCGGAGGTGGGGTGTCACTGCCCTCATTAGGTTTATTCTGAGACAGATTAGTAATAGATTTGTGGGGTGGAGAGTTTGGACAGGAAATTGAGCGGCATAAGTAGGGGAGAGGTCGGTTATGCAAATTGCCTTAAGGTGTAGTTTTCGATGGGCTTTGTATTTTGGTCCCGGTAGTGGTCACCGGGCACGGGATAGCCGGAGATGTGGGGCGATGGAGACTGTCACAGGGAGAAGGTGGGTTAGCTGAAACCTTGGCAGTAGGCTCGGGATTTGGCCCATCAGGAGGAATCTGAACTGGCAGCGCGTTGATCAGAGGGGGGGCGCCCGATACAACCAAAGTATTACCAACTTGAGAAGCTGCGGTAAACTTTAGTGACCGTAATATATCTCTCTGGAACGGAGTTTTATTCGTAAAGATCTTGATATTTTTATAAGGCGTATAGTTAGCAATGTTCGCCTTGTTTGCTATAAACTCCTTAGCAGAAAGTTCATCACGAAATTGAAATAAAATTGAACAGTTATTCTTCGGGGATTTTTTTCCGGAGCTGAGAACACAGACAGGAGTGGTGAGTCATACTACAAGCACTGGGAATGGTAGGTTGGACCGGTGGCAGCGGGAGGCGGTCGGGTACATTAAAGACAACGGCGTTCTTTGCATTCGCGAAACGTTTGTGAGCTTCTGTAGTTACGGAATCAAAAAGCGTCATGTGGCAGCTAGATTGCTGGCATTAGTGCCATTGGAATGGTCAACTGGGTTGGCTAATGGGGACAGTTTCACTGACAAACCCTCGATCTGCTGTACCTTCATTTCTAGGTTCTTTAGACTTTTCGAGGCATCGAGGGTTTTGGGACCAGAACTACTAAATGTGCCAGTAAACGGGACTGAGCGCGACTTTGTGGGAGTCATGGGTTTTAAGGGTTTTCTTAGTACTGCGATGCGGCGCTGACGTCGCTGGTGAAGGCATCGTAGTTTTGCAGAAATTCTAGCACATCTGAAATTGCTATGAGATGCGATAAATTTTTGATAACAGATATATTAAGCTTGCATTTGAACAAAGGTTACAGCAGTTAGATAGTGGCAACATAAAACGATGAGTAAAACTTTTAATTAATTACAAAGTTATGTGTATGCAAAATAAAGTAATATGACATGAATGCGCAACAGGCCACCCTCACCCCATCAACATCGAACAAAAAATTCCAACAGTACAATCAACAAACGGGAAGCAAGCGAGAAACCATAGAACCAATGGCCTTGGTTAATTTTTCGAACATCTTCTATATCCGAATTCACGAGTTCACTGACGTGCAAATGGCTGGCGCACTATCCTATATGATTTTTGAAAGTTTGTTTGCTCGCACTCGTCGCACGACTTTCACACTGCTTTGAAGCTAGCTTAAACTGCGCGCTTATTTCTGCAGAGTTGCATTGGCTCTCGCTTTGAGTTTATGTGAACGAATATTTGAAGTCGGTTTGTGCCCAGTCATCGGTTGAGTGTATAATTCATTATCGCGGAATTCACAAATCAATTGTTTTGTGGTTTCGGGATTGTGCAACCGCTTTTTAATTTTCTCGCTACATATCATATACTACCCGAATATCCCCGCACAACCTCTCGGAACATTTCAGCTAACATTTTGCAGCGTTTTTCTTTCCATTCCAATAACTAACTATTTGCAATCAATACCGACGCCGGGAGAAAGGACAATGCGCCATATGTCTGCTCAAAAATACAGTTTCCCGGTGCCTCCGAATTCCAAACACTTTGTTTCATGAACCCTGATTTATTCGATTCCCGTACCTTACAATAGGCCACGGATTCTGTAGTAACTTTTTACGCTTCACCCTTCCATTTTTGTACCGACCATAGCGGAAAATGGCAGCCATGACCTCTAATTTCAAGAGAGGTGGTCAACATCTCCCCTATGGATATCGGTCGAACGATCTAATCAAAGTCCCCAGCAAATTTCTGCCGGCTTTGTAAATGACGTTTTGCCCCAAAATCTGCACCCAGCCCACATCAAAGACCCCTCACGCCACTCTATCCTAAACTCTGGTTTTCTTCAGCTGAACTGGAGTTCGAGTGCTGCAGAACAACATGCGACAGCCTTTTTAGATGCATCGCAGATAGAATTCTTCAAATTAAAGATACCATATTATTTTTGCAACATTGGGAAGCGTTGAATAAGATCGTTATAACTGTCGCTGAAGATCATGCTGAAGATCAGTGGACCCGATGTTTGCTTCGAAGGGTCGAGCTTGGGATCTGAAGACTCACAGAGCTACTTTGGTAGGTGCGATGTCCCAGGCGTGCACCGTTCCGTAACGACCGGATGCCAAGAAAGCTGTAGCTACAACGGCTTCCTCCGCATTAACCTACCTTGATTAACGCCAAGTGTACGTATCCATCAGAGCAGGACTCAGTAATCGCCCATGAAATCCTGTCGCATTAAAACCCGGGTGGCAAGGCACTGAGTATTTCTGTCATCTTCAGCCGCATCTTTAACTGCCCGCGACGAGTTTTGAACTATTTTGACGAGAATCAACTTGTCGTTACATTGCCTGGAAGTAGATATGGACCAGCCAAGAGATCGAGTTAGGCTACGAGGCAAGCGCAGTAGCCCCACACCAAAGTGGACATTCCTGCCGTCATATGAAGGTTACTGTAATTACCGTTTAGGATGGTTTAGCGAAACATTTGAACCGGGGGCACATTTCTAGGTAAGAAAAAAGGCAGCAAGTTTTCTGGCCTGTGGTTACATCACCAGATACCGGAATATCTACCAATTGTCGCCTTATAAACTTCAAGGACTTGACAACGAACGGAATATTTCCGGTGGAAACAGGTGTCGAGGATAGTGCAAGTCCCTGTGGCCCGAATTTTGTCTATTGCACAGCTGGAGACGCTACGGGCTGCGAACGGCACCGGTTTCCATTGTACACAGATATGAATCGTGCATTCTGTTGGATAGTCGCCATAATGGACTTTCCATACTTTATTACTGGTCCAGACCTTTTGCAGCACTTCCACCAGTTAGTTCCTTCTCATGGTGGGCAAATAGTAGACCACCAAGCCTAGCTGACTGAGATGGGCTTGTATACCTCCTCCAGTCAAATCACAATTCTGTGCCGTGAACCGCTGGCCTAAGAGCCATGCAGTGAGCCACTTTTCAGCTACTCGAACATACCACGACACACGGGTTTATTTCCAACTTTCACTGCAGGTGTAAGCCACCTTACAGAGACCACGGGCCCCCCAAACTTCAGTCGACCTCTTCGTCTAGCTCCTCACAAGTTCTACCTAACCGAAGCAGAATTCGACCACATGTTGGAACTAATCATCTTACAGAACTCATAAGGTCTCTCTTCCTTGCATGTTCTCGCACTCCAATGGCAACTGATGACCCTGCGGAGAATGCAGAGCATTCAAAAGGGCCACAGTTCCCGATATATACTCGATTTCCCACATCTAGGTCTTCACCGAGTGGTTGTCTGATTGCGGATTCTTCAGCCGCATGCACTTAGCTTTGTCTTGCAACCAAGACCCCATATAAGTGACCGACATGCCCAAAAGGCGGCAAAATCGCCTCTTGGATGGATTCCGTCCTTGAAAATGCTGTTTGGGCTCCGTAATGTGGCTCACACTTTCCAAAGAATAAAGCACAAGATCATACGAGGCTTGAAGACTATGTGCGTTTATCTGCAGGATATCTTAATAGCAGGCCACTCGAAGGAGCGATACACGGATCACCTTCGCGCTCGTCTGGATCACAAAGGTAGCGTAACAATTAACGTCTCGAGATGTGATTTGGGGGAGGCCCAAGGTCACATTCTTCGGCGTATAGCCTCGTATTCAGGTAAACCGCCTTTGATGAATAAAATCAATGTTATTTGGGGGCATCTAAGGCCTCGTTCTTATCGCCAATACGACAGCTTTCCCGCTTGGAAAACTTTCGTCAGCGTTTCACTAATGACTCTACAGAAATCAGACCTTCTACAAGGAGCCTAAAGTAATTTTAAGTTCCCGAGAGCTGCAAAACAGACGTTCGGTTTTAATGAAGAATATTACTCATCCCGATATTTCAGCATCTATGCCTCTTTAACCGACACTTCACTTACCACAGCAAAAGCCGCGTTGCAACAGTGTGCCAACGGCTATTGGAAACGTTTTTCATTGCTTTCAAATGGCTGCAGTGAGCAGTGCAGATACAGCGAGTTTGGTAAAGAAGTACGCTCTGCCTACCTCACTGGCCAGAACTTTAGATAATACAATATATATATTTCGACATCCGAGAGGTATGCACAAGGCAAGATAAAATTAATACAAGGATGGCACGGTGGAGCCACGGAGAGCAAAAACCAGACGTGAAGATCCAATGTGTCTGTGCTCTCATGAACATGACCTGCAATGTGATAGGCTAAGCACGAGCTTTGGAGCATTTGAGTCGAAGCTAGATGGTCCTTTGCCAAGATTTTCTGGGTCTGATAATCAGTCCCGCACCTCGAGACAATTCACGTTTAAATTCATGGAAGCTGCGTGTTGCGGGCGGCAAATTTGGCTGGGAGGCAATGGCGGACTTTGCCATGTGTCCGGATTCCTCAAAAATGGACAGTGTTATATGGCGAACATGAGGGTGAATATGAAGGTGATAACGGATGGAGATTAAATATACACTAGAATATCGCCAGTCACTGTTTATAGATGACGAACGGCTGGTACACGCGTTACATTCGGCCTCTAAATGGTACTCGCCACGCGTAACTAGCATCGTTAGCTTCGTTTCACAGTTCAGTGTGAGAGCATGGCATGTCTCTGGGATGGCCGCTCCGTCACTGGTGCAACTTCCGATCAGCACCAGCTTTGTTCGCCTCTGACATCAACCATCGACCTCGATGCAATGGCAAAGGCCCAGGTGATGGACCCTGATATCGATCAGCTTCGGCAGAACAGCCCATTAAGCCTAGCGACTGCACCTTTTATAGCATAACAGATTATAGTTGTTTGCAACTTATCGCAAAGTCACTCAAATCCGTTGTGTCAGCAACTCGCCGTTATCATTCCCTTTTTGCGTCACAAATCCTCGTCCACTCAGATGTTGTTGCATCCGGTGGGGCTGCTGACCGAGCGTTTTAAGTTGATCTGCGTTGAGCGCAACTTTGTCAGGGGTCTCGTGACTGTCCCCAATGCCAACGGGTATAAGTCCCTAGGCATACAAGGCTGCACAGACTGAGATCCCTGGACCTGAGGCACAGTTCTGCCGCTTACTTGTTAAATTTGCAAGCCTCTGCCGCTGTCCCTCAGCTACGTTTACATATTCATATGTAAAGATCGCCCCATTTACTGGACACGGATCATACCAATCTACTGTCCTACATCAGAAAACGCACTAAAGACATTCTTGGACAATTGGATTAGTATTTTTTGTTGCCTCGATGCAGTGAACACCGATTGTGACTCCCATACGGGAGGGACATTTTCGAATTTACGTTAAACTCTTCACCGTAAACAAATTAGAACAACTGCCTGTCACCCAAGGGCTGACGGACTGGTGAAAACATTTTACCGACAGTTAAAGGCTGCACTGCGAGGCGGGACAAACACTCATTTTGACGAAATTTCGTCGTTAGCTCTTTTAATCTTTTAGAGCTTTTTCGAAGAGATGCGCACCACGCCAAACGAGCTTAGGTTTGGTTGCAAGCTTCGCCTCCTCGAGGAGCTGGCAGCGCCGCTGAGGCCTACGCGCTTTAATTATGGTATTCAAGCAAAACGTCTCGCAAAACAAATCTGAACACTTCGTGCACATCCACCAAAAGATCAACGTTCTTCTGGGTTGAATCCAGCCCCATTGTGCACTTCAACCCACGGCTTCACCCGCGTTGACAGCGTTTGACCAGATTTTCATTCATCGGGTTCCAATTCTTTCGGCGTGATAAAGCGCAGTCCTAAATTGTTCATTTTGGACGTTGTCAGCCGACGCGATATGATATGCACGGAACGCGTCAAACTTGCCACTGTGGGGAATGGATTGATCTACGAACTTATCCCATCTCATGAGTCATGCCATCCCAGTGGATTTCAGCCGCTACCCACGTCGCTCGCGGAGGTTCCTTGTGGCGCCACCCATTTCACCAAACCTATACGAGTTGCGGAACAATCGTTTTCATAACTTGGCAAAAGACACCCGTTCGTATTTTCCGACTTTGTCACTATTTTTGCATCAGATTTTTGCATAACGCCCCGTTTCTAATCGAACAACTGTACCTACCAGGATAACATCTTTTTTGCGATAATTATTGCACTGACTAACGTGTCGCCTCCGTGATGCAGCAACAGTGGCAGCTCCAAAACCTTTTTGGGTGCTCGTCCATAAGTTAAATATCCGCCGGCGCCCACAAACAGCGTTTTCGCAACTCCTCACCCTACCCTCACTCACAAAATCCGATAGCACTCCAGAAAGGCTTTTAAACTGAGGCCTTGGGGATTACCAAGAGGCCGTTTCTTCACCCTGAAATAGTTAGCCTTAAGGCTAGCAAACAAATCAGAATTTAGGAAAAAACTAGACATTAGTCTAGGACCAGGTCCTTAGGTAAACCTAGGTCCAAACAATACAAAACAATTATGCTTCCCTCAAATCGGCCCCAAGCCGGCGGCCTAGTTTAGCCCTGTCCCCTTGTGGCCCTGGCGAATCGTCTCGGAATGGCGGCCACTCCCATCTCCCAGTTTCTCTCGTTTCTGCTAGAAGCGCACCCACTCAAATCTAAGGGCAAACTATCAGACCCAAAATAAAAGGTCTTTCTGGCCTCAAATCTGTGATACTTCAATGCGTTTGTTTTGCTGTGTCAGTTATAGTTGACAATAATTTCCCCCGAAAACGGTTTTCCGAATGGCTTGCACTGCGAGGTCTGACACTCTTCTTCAAAAGAAGGCAAAAAAGAAACTCGAATCGGCAACTTCACCTCTAGAAAAGCTTACTAATGCTTGCCTGGCAAGAGGTGCTAACGGTATAGTTGGTTTTGGAAGGTAAACATTTATTAAACTATGGAATAATCCCATATATTTCGACTGTGAAGACAGTTCAGAATCATGGATGATGATGGAAACAAACAATTGGACTACAAAGAATTTGTGAAAGGATGCAGAGATTTTAGCGCCGACCTCACGGCAGATGAGATTAAGGAGATCTTTGGCAGCATTGACAAAAACGGAAGTGGAACTATTGATTTTGAAGAGTTCCTGAGAGCTCTCCGAGTAAGAGATTCCGTGATATTCCTTCAAGTATCCAGCCACCAATGAACAGAACGCGAACAGAGTTGGTTATGAAAGCTTTCAGGAAGCTGGATAAGACAGGCGATGGCGTGATTACAGTAAGTAAGCTAAAGTGATGATTGTACATAGCGACATACTTGAAGTAAGAAGTAGACAGAATCGAAGATCAATTATTTCCACTTAAATGAAAACATGTTTCTTTTATCTAAGGGACGCACATAATCTGCAAAATATTTCCCCTTTAGTTCCCAATCGGGACAAAAAATACTGCCCAATGAAACCTGATGAGGATATCTTAATTAAAACCCTGTCCCTTAAGGGACACGTTTGAAATAGACGGAACTTGAAATTATCTACTGAAGTTTTCACCATTCCAATTGTTGATAATTTTGGCCACCGCATAGCCAACTAGAAGTTACATACTGGAAGATGATTTTATCTGCTTTTCGAAAAGCCACCGATTGGCTCTTTTTGATGGTGACATGTTCCAAGTTACTGCCTGTTAGTGAACCTATCATTTGCATTGTTGATGGAGTATATACATTTTTAATTCCCACAAACCTTGAGAAGTTCTAAGAAATAACATCGTTAGGAGGGGCAAAAGTTAAAATGCACACTTAGGATGACAGACGTTTTCCAAGCATACGTGACCTGCGTTATCCGAAGGCCTCAGGGAGAATAAGGGGAACGTGACGCCAACCGCTTTTTTGAAGATGGGACACAGTCGTGACATGCGACGAGACATCGTGTTAGAATTTGCTCGCAGGGCCGCTGTGTGCGAAACACGTTTAGACAAGAGATAGCCAGGGGATGGCAGGGCTACCATGCCACGTGTAGCCCGCCAAACTGTACGCTCCTGCAATCAGAATGCTAACTCCCGTCGTGCAAAAACTGAAGTGGACTGAAATAAATGATTGACGTTGTGCCACTTGGAAATGTAAATCACGAGGAAAGCCAAAGAAAAATCAACGTAATCGTATCTTGAATGGCATTCTAAAATTGTCCCAATTATGTCCCTTTTAAATGAGCATGGGGTGAATTACGGGCTATCGGGGAAGTAGGAACCCAATGAGCCGAAGGTTTCTCTTTTGTTATCCTCTTAGAAATGGCGCATTTTGGTGAGCCCAAAGACCATAGTAAAATTGTACCAAGTGTACATGTCAAATCATTATTCAGTACTCTGTCTGAGTCACATTCAGCCAGTGATTAATCCAAAAATAACCACAAGTTGATGAAAAGCAATGCATGTTAACAAATGATTTGGCGTGATTGAAAACTTCTTCGACTTGTTTTAACGGCAAACTAAAGAGCAACATAAATTGATTAAATAGCTACGACGTAACAGTCCAGTAAAAATTGGCCAAACACAAATCACAGCTCAGATAACAAATGATGTCAGCTTACTATTTCACTGTCGCAAAGGGCAATGGCGTAGGGAGGCCCATTTAGTCACATCATCCTCTGTTTCTATTTCAGAAGATTGGCAATGCACTTGAGACTTATCAGATTACAGAAAAGCGGCACATAAGATCCAGTTATAACAAATCTAACATTTACGTATGTTACAGTCTGCCTTTGAGTTGGGTTTTGTCCCTTTTACTGATTTATGCAAGTCAAGCGCGTAGAACTGACAGTTGTTACTCGTAAAGCGGTGATAAACTTTTCGAATCTGAACACCAGAAAACCGCAGCTTACTAAAGGTTGTCTGTGAATAGTAACAACGTGCATCTGTTTATAAGACTAAACGAAGAGCATTTGATCGTGATGATTGAATCCATTTCTCGATTCTGTTTATTACTGGTGGCTAATTCATGTCATCAAAACTGGTTTCCAGTGCAGCAACTAGATATAGACTTCAAAACGTCAAAACAGATAGCGATAGCTTGCCGAAAATGTGTGCAAGAATCAACGGTTGTATGCCACTTGCTCTTAGGCAACAAAATTCAGCAAACATGGAGCAGGACAGAAATGTCGACAGAATAGTTTTAATTAAGTCACAAGATAATTTTCCACAAAGAAATATTAGGTATGGAAGCAACGCTGAATCTGTGGATGCGTGAATATCCCACAAGCCATGTGCTTGTAAACTATCTCACTTTTTAAATGATACATCAGACATTGATAATCTAAAATACTCTCAAATAGCACGCATACCGGCAAGGGTTGGCAGATATTAGCAAAGCAAGCTCTTTCGACATCTTTCCCATCCATTCCGTGAATATCTCCTATAAAGTCATCTGAAATTCCAAAGAATAACAACTGCCCTGACACTGTTACCCGGGGAGTTGGATCTTTCTTCATCTACAATGGATAGTGTAAAATGATACTGACCCTAATGTGACCACGTTTATGTCGTTCACGTTTTGTGACGAAGACGAATTTGAAAGCCACCTTTTGATGGAAAATACAATTGTTCAATCAAATATGTGGAGTTTGAATCACTTGAGCGGAAGCAGAGACAAAAACAGGGCTATAAGTCCAAAGAAATACGTTCCACGGGCAGCAACAAACAACAATTTTGCCAGGTTGTAAGGTCAAAATCGCCAAAGTTCTCTATGCTTATAGGATAGAGAAGACGCTGAAGACCGTATTTGATAAATGAACTCCACATATTTTAGAAGGTTAAACTGCCAATACCGCCATAAAAGGAAAAGCGAAACATAGCAGGAGTGCCGAGAGGTAAAACGAGATCGGAAGCCAAAAATCCGTCGTACACAGGCAAACAACCGCAAAATTTAGGCAACCAAATAAGTGTCACAGAATCACAGAAAAGAGATCCAAAATAGGTAACTTTCTCCGAATGATCGGTACAAATGCAGTCTATTTAGGTCAAGCTACGAGCAACCGCAATAAAATAATAAGAATCATCTTGTGGAAGGTAATCTAGAAGCACTAGGCATCACAACTTAATTGTGCTGCATTACCAAAATAGAGTGAGCAGGTAGTGGATGTCAAAGCCTCTTTTCCTCTTATTTGTTTTCGCTAAAAAGCCATGATTATGAGTGGTCTTGCCGTAAACAACGAACAATGACAATGATTAAACTAATAGCTACTTTTCTACAACATTTAGTAAGCCAACAATGGCTTCAGTCGACCGTAGTCTGTTTTCCTATCCCAATTTTTGGTGAGACAAACATGAAAACGCGCACATATCTGTCAAAACGAACAGTGACAAGTGTAAAAGAATTTACGGATCTTCAACGCACACGGTACTCTATTCAACGAGTGAAAGATCACTTGCAGTATATGAACAGTTGTCAAAATAAACAAAAATGAAATCATAAGGCACGACCCAGAATTAAGCGACCAAAACACTGGTCGAGATATTAAATAAAGTTTGATAAACGTATTCGGGCAACGACAATGGTGGAATACTAATTAGCAAGCACTGATATTGTTGGTAAACGACATATTATCCGTGCGTACTAAGATATTACTGGAGATCAGCCGAGTGCAAACTGCGCAATGTCTAAACAACAAGTCAAAAACAACCTTGAAAAAACTATTTACCATGGTTCTCCACTATACAAAATAGCGAAATAAAGTTGGTTTAAGAAAATAATCATTTAACAAGCTATTGCACTGATGTTTACTCCAAGTTATTTAAAATGGCGCGACTTCCCGTGGGCGACATTCTGAGACACCGAGGAGGTGGATCAAACTATAAAAGAAATGAAACCAAGAAAATGCCAATTTTTGCAGTGTCCCAAATTACTAAGAAATCATGATAACAAGTCGTTCTTGGAAAGGCGTTTTTGTTCATGAGTCCTGACATCATAGTACAAGACGTTAACCATTAAATGTTGTGAAACTGAATCGAATTTGTTGCGGCTGAATTTCTTCTTTTGATAAACCTGAAAAGTGTAAACAGTTTCAGTGAATATTAGAACTAAATTACTGCAGCTTAGAATTGAGTTCGTTATGTCTACAGATGAAATTGTTTTGTTCTCATACTGCGGATGTTTACTTACAGAGGTAACTGATACAGAGTGAATAAAAAGGCGCACTGACAGATGCTGTGGTATAAAAAGTCAGTAATCCCTTGAAAATTAATTGAAGTTCAGTTTCCAAGAAAGGACAACTTTCAGTGCATTAGGAAAAGAAGAGCAAAAATAAACAGCAAGTATGTTTGATAACTGGATAAGTTGCTACTGGAAGGGAAGCTGGAGGCGGAACTATATTGAAATACAAATTTGCAAAATTTCTGTCCAGCTTCGGAGGTATCATGTTTTTTAAAGGAACCCAACGAAAGCACTAGCTATTCGTCACAAAATTCAACCTATCTCGACAATAACCTGCGCGTTATTGTGGAAATTAAATCTGGTGTTTTCTCAAAACTCGCTTGCAGGTCCAAGACTTGAAAGGCGTATACAATTGCAAACATCACCCAAAGTTTATTAACGGAGAAAAAACGGAAGATGAAATATTCTACGAATTCCTCAAAACGTTTCAACCAGAAAACGATTACGATGAAAAAGTTAGTCAAGAAATTTTCTATCAAAAACACTGTAAATGTTTAACGATAATTTCGTTTCATTATGATATTACGTTTTTCAGAAGACACAGGGGTTTGGCAGAATACAAAAAAACTAGGTTGAGAATAACAGTTTGCTGAGGACCCACGGGGGCCAGACGATGTAACCGGTTATGATGGTATTCAAACCAGATTTATACAACAATTACAAGATTATAAAAGATGTAAAAAAATAGAGGCTGAAAGATAACGTTTTCTAGAAGTCCGTGTGATAATGATAGAAAATCCTGGCATTTTAGGATTCCATGATCTAGCCCGGACGTGCGCGTTCCCAAAAGCATCTAAATTGCCACAAATACACTTCACTCTACGATACCAGTTTGGCTTTTTGTATGCAATATACTTAGCGTCAGTTACTAAAAATTATCACCATGCCTTAAAAGAAGACGTGTAGGTCGGTGATTGCATTATGTCTAACGTATCTTTGTACCCAAATCAGTTGACTGAACACTCCCTATGATTTAAAGCAACAAGACATTGAAAAATGCGATAGATAGAAGCAAAGACTACAGCTTGAGAAATAACAGCGAAATATAGGCTAACATAAAATCAAAGATTTTATGCTCGAATATGCAACTTTCGTTTATCTAGAATAAGACATTAATAAACACCTAAAAATGTATCACAAGAATCCCAGCAGGACAATTCCGTTAGGTACTTTCAAGAAGCAGAGCGTACTTAGGCACTGGAGGTATATTATTATTTTTCAATTTAATAGCGGCTTCATATCGAGTGCATTAGAGCAGTAGAATCAGGTGTTACTTGGCACGAAATAAGAAAAAAACGTGCAGTGTCGCAGCGTATTTATAATATCGCGCACAAATAAAGGTGTACAACAGCCGTATAGAGGCAAAATGTTAACCAGGAGCTATTAGAGCAGTCATTTCTGAATTTCAGACAACGTTCAGCAAATTATTTTGAAACTTTTAGTACAGTGCGAACGAGCTTAGTCTACGTTCAAACCGATTCCAACTAAGTCTCATTGTTGATAGACATCGCTCCTAATCTCAAAATGTTTCGTAGACGTTTTAAAAGGTACTTATGCAGTTCCCACAAGAGTGGAGTTTTGTAAAAAACTCATCCGCATACGAAATTCTGTCTCATTTAAATTCTGGAATATGTTCTGGAAGACATAAGTATAATAACCCACGATGAACGGTAAAAGGTTGCAACTGTGAACCGACTGCAGCAATCCAAATACCCAATTGTAGGTTACACATTCAGCCAGGAGGCGAGTTACTATCTTAGTGATAGAAAGAAAAAAAGAAAACCGACCGGCTATGTTACTAATGCGCACACTCCAGTATAACCATCATCTCCGAGATTCAAGATAAGATCCCAGAGATTATACCTTGTTTTATTAATTTCAATCCAGATAGGTACCGCCCGTTTGGCAACTTTTCTAGCATCTTTATTGCCGTGAAATAATATAATTAGCAACCGTTTTATTTGAAATAATACTGACATCCAAAAACAGCTTCTTTGAATTTTTGTCAAAACATTTTCTCTTTCGCTTGCTTACACATAAACACACGCACACACACAACAACAACAACAAACGCGCAGGTCACGTTGGACGAATTTCTCAACTATTACAGTGGTTTGAGCGCATCTATAGACAACGATGCATACTTCGATTTGATGATGCGAAACGCTTTCAAACTGTAGACGATCGCAACCCCCAGTAGCGCTTGCGGGTTGTTTTATTTGGATTTGAAATTTCTTAAATTTATTTTAAGGGTAATTCCGCAATTGTTTTTGGCTAAATCCCCGCCTTGTTTGTGCCCAAGCATGCCGTGTGATCAAAATGTCTTTTGTGCAAACCAACTTTAAATCCCATAATTTTGTTCACCTTCATCACGGACATCATTGGTGCTACTGTCGTTGATGCCCAACACATACTTGTGCACACAAATTCGACAAAGCACGTAAAATGGTGGTTTCAAATGCCCTCATTTTGCATGCGACCCATCTGAATTTCCTTTCTACCTGCCTACCTGAATATCGCAAGAAAAGCAATAGTACCTAACTTTTGGGTATCCAAATGGCGTTAGGCACGGAATCAGCACAGTAAAAATAACGTCGAGAGAAGCAATTTATGCCAATATCTAATTATAGGATAACGAATCTCGTAGCTGACAACCTGATGTACACGGATACAGCATAGATAGAGGCTATAGTGTTGGTGCTGAGCAGTTAAGCACATGGTATGGAATCGATTTGTAGTTTCTATGTTTCTACCTTTTCAGCCGTAGATTCATGTTACTAACGGATAAAACCGTAAAGAGGTGGAGTCCGATCACATTGGTCAGTAATGAAATTGCCCAATGGTACATTGAAAGACAGAAAAATAATTTTATCCGCAGAAATCCCTAGTCCCCTTATGGAAAAATTAGGGACACCTTAATACGCGGATGGTCTAAGCTCACCAAAAGAACATCAGTGGGCAAAAATACGACGCGACTAAAGTACTTCTAATCAGAGTAGATTGCCCCAAAGCTCGTTGTTAGAAGACGCGATAAACAGTTAACGATTAGTAAGGTAAAAAGAAGCAGCTACTGTACTAATACTTTGAAGGCGATCGAAAACTGAACTCAGCGTTATTACGTTTTTACATCTGGGTGGACAAGTGACAGGGTACACCAAACCAACATTCAATTTTAGACAAATACCAAAGCTAACCCCAAAATAATCGTTAGATTTCGCTAAAGGCAGATGATCCAGATTTAAGAAAGTAAAATCTGCCCCGAAGCGAAGAGCAAAACATTCTATTTGGAATAAAGTTCCCTCCAATCTACTGAGATTCCTTGGCAAACGCTAATTTCGTGCTTAGTCATAAGTTTAAATGAGGGTGAAATTCAAAAATCACCCAGAGTATGTTAAAAACAACGAACATACTGCAGTAATTCTGACCTGTAGACGGGGTGAGCAACACAGGGTACAAGACTTGACGACTGTAATGAAGATAGTTCCAACGTTTCTCTACAAGCATTAGACAAAATCCTTAAATCGCAAGCGGCAATAGTGGTCTCCTGATTTTAATTTTGCTGACAAACATAACGTTATGCCTAAAACCAGAGACAAGACATGAGTGGAGGTAAAGGTCATTTATGATATAAAACGGTGGTCTATGTTGGTTAGTATGTAATCGTTAAGTAGACTGATGCCAACGTTTTACAATGCATATGATCCACCATTTTCAATGAATGGAATAGCCACACTTGAAGGGCATGAAACAAGCAAATCGTACTGGAGCAACAACCGTTTACTCACTACCTAGGGAACACAAAAATCTAGCTACCAACGTAAGCAATAATATCTGGGACAAGAACGTCAATGATGACCGGTCACAAAGCACTAATTTAGTCCTACAAATCATTCAAACGATATACACCTTGTTTTCTTTCACACGAATGGCACTGTTGTGCGTTGGATAATTCTCTCTCGTTCTTTCATAGAAACACGTCAAGTAAGTTTTTTGATAGATTCCTCCCCAAAAATTCCAGTTTGCATGCGGTCCCAAAAACTAAGTTTATCGACTGCTTGTACCTAATTTCACAATACCCGATAGACGAGTTATTAGCACAAAAGGAAAGCAACCAAGATTGTGAACACGTCCCTAATTTTCTTTTCATGTTTCAGGTCACACGGGAAGAGTTTATCAGCTATTATTCCGGTCTAAGTGCATCCATTGATAATGATGCGTATTTTGATCTTCTAATGCGAAACGCTTATAAGCTTTGACTTTATACATCCCCTTCGCCATTCTCTGTACAATTAACTTCGTCATCTGTATCCGGGCAAGTGACTTGCACGTCCATCGAATGTGATAATCGATCTCAGTATGTGTGGTCGGACCCACACTCACAAGCGAAGAGTTTAATTCTATTAATAAACTGATTTATTTTCACACTTCAGTTCAACAGTTACCTGTTTTGTAAATGGAAAAAGCAAAAAATGCTTGCACTCTACATTTCTGTATTACAAAGTAGGCAAAGTGATTTATTTCCCACTGGCAGAGACTGGGTCGGTCGGTGCTACCTCGAACAGTAAACTAAGCGAGGTTTTAACGTTACATGATTAAAATAAAAACACTAAGAACACGATAACTGATCATGAGAAAATGTTTTAAATCCTACGTAATTGCGTTACTGATATCAACTAGTTTTCACTAGTGTGTGGGTAAAAACACGGCCAAGAGTAACAGCATTGAAATCTGGTTACGGAATCTCCCTGTGCACTTCTGGTGTGATGATAAGCTATAGCAACTAGAAAACTAACCGCAAATCATTGAGGTATTTCAGAAACACTAGTTGTCATAGAGCAGAACCTTGAGGATATCGATAAGAGAAACTTAACGGTTTGTCACTCTATCCAACTGGGACCAATAATATTTCACTTTGCTGAAGTTAATGACGACAGCGCCTTTGAAGTGGCCGTATCTCATCCCAACGTCCTCTAACCAATAATAGACTCGAATAACGGCATCATGCGACGCAGATACCGGATAGGACACAATTACGTGTTGATTTCTGGATGATGTCAAATTCACGCGGACATCAATCACTTTGTCAAACTATCCAGGAGGCAGCTAAGACGGACCAAACGATAGCTGACAGGCTCATTGGGCAAATTGTGTTGGGACAGCTGGTAGATTAGTGCAGCCAGTCATTTGACAGAAGTTCGTCCAGTCGCAAATTGGTTACTAGTGAAACCAGCTTGACAGCCAATGTCCTAAGATATTATTAGAGAAGAACTTCCAACCCGGGCGATTAATAGACTAGTAATACGCCAAGGTTCTATATAAACTCACCGGGATAGGAAAACCAAAACGTGAAAACAAGACAGCGAAAATAGTGCAGTTTGAAATGATTTCGTTGCATATATCGAATTCCGGTGGCACGCGAGTAACTCCATTCCATGTCAGCTGGTTTCCTCTTAAAGTGTTTGCTTCTTGTAGTGATTTAACAAGCCTCATATACGTACAAAGCCGTTTTGGAACTGCGAGCAACTCGCCCATACGAAATATCCTGCATTTTTCTTATCATTTCTAAATTCTTTGTAATGAGTAGACTGCGAATGCATCCACACACCTTCTATCCAACTTTTGCACACAAAAATTCATTCTTTGCAACCAGGAACTACTCGCGCTTGCTGGAGACCAGTGAGAACCGCCTTCATCCCCAGACACAAAATGCAGGCACAATTATCAAAACGATTTAGGCCAACTGCTCTTCATTCTAATGGAAAGGAATTAAGTGAAGCGGAGTACACTAGATGCGGTTCCTTTCTTAGTTCATTCTGTTCGTAGGTCTGAAAGAGAGAACCAAATACGCAGCTTGTACATTTGACCATATTCAATAGCTTTTCTCCGTGCTCGCTCCTTTCCCTTATTTACTGAAATGTCGTTGATTGGTTTTTCCCTTATCTTTCCGAGTGGCTGATTGACTTCTTCCAATAACATCAGGATGTCAAGCTGAAGAAAAAAAAACCAGCAGTGTCACTCAGTAGCTTCGACGAGTTACAAGGAGTTATTCTCTGACTTTTCGGTTTTACAGCCAATAGAAGTGACTTACATGCTACGCTGCTGTTCGTCTGTTTAAATATGCTGATGATGGCTATTTCCGTGCAGTAACATCTTTGCCATCATCACATATTACCAACCGTTCGGCCTAAACGGTAACTCTGATAGATAAATCGGGTGTATACGCATCTTTAACCGATCCCCGCCTCCTTCCTGCAAAGCACGAGTTAAAGGCAAACAGATGGACGAATTCAGTCATTTGAACTGATTAGGTATTATAGCCGAAAGTAATCTTTACTGATCTATAATTGCTCGGCTTAGCAAAGTTTAGTTTTTAGAACCATTAACTCTGCACCAACGTACTCTGGTTTTAGCTGCTACCTAGCAGCGTCATCTGCTCAAATGAGAAAGAGGAGTAACAAAAAACTATTACAGAATAATTATTCAGACAGATATATAGAAGAAAAAGGATTTCGAATGCAAAAGTACCACTGATTGCGACATTGAGCTTGCAGGAGGGGACCTAAATACACCTCGGAACTCTAACTGAACCTGGCGGTGGGATTTCCACGTATCTTTGCCTTGTCATCGGCTCACCACCTCAGTCGATCTTCCAACCATCAACAAGACAGTCGTTCTGTGGGTATGCGGGAAACATGTCCCAACGAACTTAGCCTATTCACATTCAGTGGTTTTCCAAAATGTTGAACCCTAAAACCCGGTACCTTAAGCCAAACCTTCGGGTTACTCACAAAATTCTCCCGCCAAACTCTAACAATACTCCGAAGGCAACGGGGTCCAAACACCAGATGTTGTTGCACGTCTGCTCTCGACGATAATGCTAATGGGACGTATGGCAGAATTAAATTTACTGCTTCTGTGCAAAATCGCCCTTTTATCGATAACCGGATGTCAAACAAATGCCACGTGTCTCAAATTAACGAATGTCAATCGTTACTTTCTGCATGTTGGAACATACTTCATGCTGTGTACGATCGTCAGGTGAAGTCCAACTATACAAGAAAAGAAATCTGTCTTTGCCTGCCAGAACAAGATTTGGCCTCGAGCCAATCCAGTTCCACAACCGTATTTTACACTTCAACGGTGCTAAATGCAATCGAAACATATACTGCCATTCAGATAATCGAGAAAACTCTGCAAACTACTTGAATTCTCGCACACCAGCACAATGTTGTTCGCATACTCTAAATTAACAACTATTACGGGCACTATTATCTTATGACGGTAACGTGATTTGTATAAACACCTAAATGACGACATTGAAAGTAACGGGTGAAAGATTGTAATCCTGACGAATATCACTCTTCGTGATGAAATCCGATGAAAGATCGCAGCATGCACAAACTCAGCTTCGGTTTTTCGCATACAGAGATTGATTAATTGGAATGGTTTTTTCTGGCACACCCTTTAATGACAGGCAGGGCCACAGGTTACCGCAGCCGACTGAATCAAACGCCGCTTTCGGGCTAGAAAAGGAGGTCGTGGGTCCATAAAACGTGTGCCTTTGATCTAAAATTTGTTGCAGAGTGAATGTCTGGTCAACAAAACCCCTGAGGAACACACCTTTTCCGAGTACTATGGAATCAGCAGAGGATAATGTCCGCGAGCAATGTTTACTAGATTAATTCATCTGCAGTTTACATATGAGAATCTAATACTTTATTGTAAATCTGCAAGATCACCGATTCACACCAATGCTTAGGAAGATTTTTCCTTTGCTCAGATTGATCTCAAGACTATTGTTGGCTCTGCTCTTGACACTTCGACACCATCTTTGAGGGAGATAGCTTATCTGGTCCGACAGTCTACCTCTGTGATTACCCCTATACCTGACGTAGGACGAACGAACCGTTTTACTTGAAGGCATGAGTGGGATGTCAGCTCTCCAACTGGGGGAAATAATCTGCACCCTTAAGTGTTTTGCCCAACGCCCAGTGAGTGAATCGATGAGCCGAAAGATTCATTAAACACCTCGCTTAAACTTGACTTCCATGGATAAGTATTACTGATTAATCGGTAGGGGGTTGGGCCTATTGCTGCTAGGCACAGCCTTTTCTTCCTTCCTGCACATTTTATAGACCAATACTCGTTATTTCTCAGCCATTTGGCGTCTCAGAACTATGCGCGTATCACTGTATCTCAGGAAGAGGGGACGAATTTGAGAGGATCCAACGGCACAAACAAGGTAGAGTACAACCGTCGTTTAGGAAGTTTACATGGTTTGAAGTGCTGCCTGGTGGTTGTCGCTAAGCGCAAGGATTCTCTGATTTTTTTCCTGGGCATTTCGTTGTGACGATAATCGGGTTGAGAGTTCCGAATGGAATTCATGTTGACGATTATCATTTAGAATCAACTATGCAGGATGCGTGGTTTTGTGTGGGTGGGGCAAGCAAGAGCTAATTAGGTCTGCAAGTGTGGACTAGAATGTTCGGCAACCATGGACTGATCAACGCCAACGGTAATCGACGGCAGTGTGACCAATTTAAGTCCAATGCTGAAGAGGAGAAGGGCTCCAGATCACCCGGCGTCGCCTTTTATGGCGAACATCGCAATAATCGGGATAAGTTTCGGCAGAAGCCTCCTTTGGTCTTAGGAGAGCTGCAATAAGTGAGAGTGTAAACATATGCTACGAATAAAAAAGGACGCTTTGGTTGACTGCTGCTAACTCCCATAACCGCTCAGCCGAACGGCATATAAAACACCGTTGACTGGGATCCAGTCTAACGGTGCACGCTCAGCTACCATGCTAGGAGCGATTCCAGCGCAAGTCTCACCAGGAGAAACTAAAACCCCAGGCCACCTAAGAAATAAAATGTGCAACGAGAGGACAAGGTAGTATCTAAGCTGCGGAATGATCGTGGAAATGGGACTTTGTATGGGCGTTTCAGAGACGTGACGAAAATCCATTTTAAGGGTTTCAAGAATACTCATTGGAAAAGTGTTATCCGATCCGGTTGATCTGCAGACATAGAAACAACGGAATTAAATCTATGGGTCGGTAAGTTTTCGGAGGGGTCCGTGTATAATTGTAGAGAAGGTGCAAGATCTATTTCCGCAAGTGTCACTTAGCAGCTGCCCACAAACAGAAGAGATTTTTCTTTAGGGAACTTAACTGGAGCCTCAAAAGTTTCACATTCAAGCCAGTAGGGCGATAATCCAGCAAAAAGTACCTAACAGAAGCATGGTTATCAATATGTTATATTCCAAAACGGCTTGGAAACAAGTATAGTCAAATACAACATGTCAATAGGACTTCAATGGTGGCAAACAAGAAGGAGAAAAACCATTAAAAAAAACCTGGCAGTTGTGTTTTAGTGGTAAGCATTTCATGAATTTTTGGTTGTTTTCTGATTTTTAAGAGGATGAGTTCTACAGACAGGCCAAAGGGCAGCCGTGCCACTGACTTCGGTTTTGAGCCATGTCTCTCAGCATCTCCAAATAACAACACTCCTAATCTCCTGGGCACTAACCAAAAAGGCGGGAAGCACCAATCAAGGCCCGAAACCAAAGCTAACTTCTTCATACCTCTACGCCAAGTCATGGCCTGACCGCCTGACCGCTTCTTCCAGCATGTTCAAAAAGGGCACAGAAAAGCAGAAGACGAGCAGGCATAGGGAGTTCGTGTACAAGCCACCGAAGGCGATGCAGAGGACGATTGTCTGTACCCAAAACACGACGACCTACATCACCCGATTTTTCCACCAGACACAAGCAATGCTCGAAGACGTCGGCGGTCGAGAACACAAAGTCGCCGAGCATCCTCGACAAGGACAGCCCTGGTCTTGCAACGGTAAATTAGAACACGAACTGTAGAATAGTACGCTCTTTTCTTGAGGAAAAGCCGAGCATCATGGCAGCGCCACACGTGTCGCAGATTCGCGAAAGCTGCTCTAGCATTGAAATTCATGTGACTTCTTCCTCAAGACCTCCACCAGAACTGACCAGAATCCCAAGGTACCTGAAGCTATTGATTACCTCCAGCCGATCACCATAAAGATTGACTGCATACACAGACTCTTGTCAATCTTGAAGAACTACGCCGGACTTTGAAGGTGAAATTTATGCATTATCGGGATACCACAATCGCCAAGCTACCTAATGCGTGTTGAACTACCTGTGCATCGTCTCTCAGAAAAGCGATATCCTCTCCACACCCTAAGTCGAAAACCCTGTTCCCTCTACCGTCTAAAAGAGCACATACAACACTATGCAGAACACCATGACAAAATTAAGTAGAAATGGTAGCTTTGCCGTATTCGACTGAATCCACAAAGGGTGGTGAAATCAGGTCATAGGCTAGCCAACCTGATGTATGGTGGTACAACTTTATGAGGGCCAACGCATACTTCGCAGGCACAATTTCTCAACAAACATTGCCATAGTGCATGCCTACCAATAAACTCAATGCTTAAAATTCTCGAAGCAATAGGCAGAGCCATCCAAATTATTCTGCGCGACGGCCGATGCAGTATGAAACTGCACTTATTTTTTGCAATTCATTGTTACGATGGATAAGTACCGCAGGGAAACGCAACCCATAAGACGGCGAACGATTAGAATTTTCAATCAATGACCTTGTTTAGACAAGAACCTATCCGTAGGGCAGCGGTCGTGGCCATGTGGAAGCCCATCTACTTCGGTTAGTTATTTTTATATTCTTCTGATTGGTTTGTTAACTCAAATCAACCCTAATATGGAGAATTAGGAAGACAGTTCATCGAACCTGTATCCAATGGCGTTCCGAGTCTGATGCAATCTACGGATCCAGGTAAGTCATCTTGTGTAGTTTGTTGAGTCACGAGATACGCGAGCCGTCACACATCAAGGTACAGTCCCCCGCAAACAAGCAGTTACTCGTAAGCCACAAGATCCTTCCGTAAGACTGTGATAGTATGCTAAATTCAATAAGATTCTCAAAATTACGCATTCCAGCTCGCCTGTGATTTTCCCAGGTATCGTGAAGACTAGTTTTAGGCTACTGAGACGAATTTTCAAAATAATTAGCGGAGTTTTCTAAATTTCTGTCTGTTTTTCGTTAGGAACACTGGCGACGGACGTGGCAGTGCTTGTATGCAATCTGCAAATAAAATTTTATTCGGCAATACCAGCTTGGAGGTCCCATTCCTCCACCTCTGTTCCACATTTCATTTTGCCCTATCTCACACATCCTCGCACAAGAATTCACTGACCTCATATCTCGCACGAATTCTGACGGAAAAGATGAAGGACCACAGTGAACGCTTGGACTCACTTAGAATCTAACAAGTATTTACGCATGTTCTAGTTTCTTTCTAACATTGTTCTAACGGTGGTACTCTTCAGCCGAAAGCTTGTATAAAACCTGGTTCAGCTCAAACGCAAATGGTGCTATGGATGGTTTCTAAACAGAACTGTATGCCGGGGCTTGTGATCGGCCCGTGGAGCTTTCCTGTGATTCCCGGATGTGGAGACGCAAAAATGCCTACAACGTTAATATTTCCACCTAAAAGCTTCGATCAGGACGTCGACGCACAGCTCAAACAACCTCGCTACCGAGGCTGGAGCCTCTCTTAATCAAATTTCGTGAGCCGTATATAGCGCTTTCACTAAATGTAAAGAGCAGCGATCATTTAAAACAACTGGGGGATGCCTCAACCCCTTAACGTTTGGGTTTCTGGGGGATACAACCAAGTCTAAAGCGGAACACTATAGATCATAAGACCTTGTTGGGTTGCACACACGATGACAAACAGGCGCACCGATGAAAAAGTCATATGAGAATAAGTCCGCCCGAAAATAAATTGTTTAGAGTAACCAGGTATACGTATCCTATACAGCCTATGGCATTGCTGAAGTATACAGGTAGCCACGTTGCTGCAAAAAGAACATGGCTTCATAACCAAGTTCGTGCCACTTTTAGGCTTTGCCCCGGGTAGACAGTAAACAAAAAGTGGAAATGAAACCACTGCATTGGCATCCAGCTTGGTGGCTAGTGGTGCTTGCTCGTCACCTTTCACAAATGTGCAAAGTAAGAGTATCAAAATAGGTATGCAGAAGAAAAGCTTTCAATGGTAGGGTTAACGAACGGTTTTCAAAATATGACAAGTCGTTTTCACTTTTTACAATTAGGCTAACGTAACCGTGGGCGTTCTTGAGACACATCATCAGCCTGTGCAAAATTTTCGAATGTAAAGGGGGCTTGATGTACTTATCGAAAGGCTGAAGATAACAAGGTCTAAGATTAGGCGCACTTGGAAACAAGAGGAGAATCATGTGTCCTCGTGTCAACCGAATTAAGTTCACCCTTGAACTAAATTTTGTACTTTAGCGTCTAGTGCGGTCTTCATACACATTAGAACTTCGTCTAACAGAGTCACGATTGATCAAGATAGGACTCAACACCAAAGCCGAGCCAATCTTACTATGGGAGAATAAAATCACCATTGGAACCGTTAAAACAAGATGTTTTAATACATCATCCAAAGTTACATGGCAGAGAATTCAGGTAATCTGAACGTCGGTGGGCAACGACTGCGAAACCACTTGGTTATTCTGTCGTTTCAACATGCTACTCGCATCAAAGGCCAGAACTCGAGGCAACCGGTCCTCTGACCGACCAACGAAGAATTCGATAGATCACTGTTACTATTCTTAAAAATGAACTCATAACTCACTCACCCTCGCAACGATTGAAAAAAGACTATAGTGATACGACCTACTTATTTTGTTCTTGTGCGCCTATTTCCAATTAGAGCATAAGGCCACTAACTGAATTAGCAACGAAGATTCGCATATACGGTACATGTGGCTGTGTACCGAGGACCGGTCAACACGAAATCAACCAAATCGGTTGTCAAATTGGTTTTAAAGCGCAGATGAGACATCGGATCTGGTTTCGACCTATCAATCGCCTTAATTTTCTGCCTCCGCTTGCTCTAGAGAAAAGCCAAGTTGAGAAGACAAAGTGGTCAATTACTAGACAAAACGAATTATTTATATTTAGTCCCTCTGGTCAGGATTCGCCGCAGTTGTGCAGACTTTCGACCAGGATAGTGCAAAACGATTCACCATCCAATACTCTTAAAAGAGTACCTTGAGATGGCCATGCAAAACCGATGGCCAACGATTGCATGTCATGTCTACCATGTTCATGGAAGTCTAAATTTTCTTAAGCAGCAGGGACACACTTTGCATTTAACAATAAGTAACGAAGCAACGGAAAACAGCTCATTGCGTGCAAGAGAAATTTATTCAAACGTGCGCAACACATCAGATTACTTGCAAGTAATCGGCACGTGAGATTAGAAGGCATGTGGGCGTGAGGGCAAATAACGTGGATCGGTAAATCGAAATACACGAGTTTGCGTGTGTGAAGAGAGATCAGCATGGTACAGACGTAACCGAGCAAAAGAAATATGGTAGTTAAGAAAGCAAATTTGTTTACGGATGAGACAAAGGGAACATAGAAACAAACGACTGGGAATAGGGATCCAGCTGAAGTGCGACTGACCGGTCACATTCCAGCATAAACAGTGAATGGGAAAATGGGTGTGGACTAGGGGAAATTAAAAAAATATGCAATGCAAACAAATGAGGACCAAGAATTTGACCTGAACGGAAATGGACAGGACGATGAGTAGGATCCATGAGACAGAAAAAACAACAATAGACAGGACAAAATGGATTACCAATTGGTTGAGAGTTGACGTCCAAATGAATGAAATGTGAGAAATAGATGAAGCAAACCGCGGTGGGTAGTGAGGTTCCGAGGTCTGATTGTTTACATGTAGTCGGCGGAAGAGGTAGTGTACACTGGATCAAATAAATTTATCACCGTGGTGGGGATGGAGGTGGGGGGAGTAATGAGCAACAAGTAATTCGATTTCTATACAGAGCCACCTTCAGAGATCCACCTACGAGACAGCACCTAATAAAAAATGGGTATATGAATAAAAGTTGTAGTTCGTGAATCGTATTTTCAGGATCATCGTATCTGCGACACCTAGCTACGCGCAAAGTTGGTAGATACTGATTATTAATCAGCGTATATACATATAAAGTGAAGTACACTTATATTTTTGCGTGCATCCTGTAGACCGCCATATTGGTTCGGTTGTGTAAGTGTCAATGCTGGGTGATACGCTAACCGGGCTACAACGCATTATATACACATATAAATATATATGATTGAAATAGTATAAAGTTGTCCATTAGCTAGATAGACCGTTCGTCGGCAAATGCTGCGGGGATATATTACAGAATGATCACCGGTCACCGAATCGGCGACAAATATTTGAAATTCTACGAATCGGAATTTACTTGCACAAACTGTCATGTACACAGACAGCAAAAAGAATAAGAATAAATGCCAAACTGAGCAAAGGGCATAACTAAGAAAAAGGGAGATGAATACATTCCCGTCGTCTTTGGCCGATTCACTCACTTACCAGTGAGGAATGATCACCGAAAGTATTTGGCACAAGAGACACAGATAAACTTCTCTAGGAAAATTTCCGAATCTAATACGGCAATATGAGCAGCCCGGCCGATTAGATTGTTCGCCGAACTACCCAGGGAATAGTGAATATCGTATCGGACCACGGTGGTTCTTGAAGATTTGATCAGCCGTTGCAGAATGTTGGTAACCATCTCCATATAAACAACACCTTGAGGCAGGAGAAAACAAAGGCAAACAGGGAAACAATAATTAGGGGCTCCCGGGTTGATAGCCACGATGAGATTGAAGAGGTGGCTCGTTTTATTATACTACCATCTTTTCAATGAAAATACACAAGCTGAAGGAATACCACGGAATGGAAACGGTAATATCGACTGTTTTGAGGACCTCATCAGGACTGCCACTAAGAACAACAGCACCGGTTCACTGGGATCTAAGGGAAATTTTGAAAAACGAAACTACAGAGTATCGGGAACAGTCAATGCAAACAATTAAGGTTAAAAATAAACAAATAAAGAGGAATGACAGACAAATTTGTTGTGTTCGATGGTAGGGATGATGGTTGGCATCGACGCGCGTGAGACCACTTGAGGTAATGCACTTGCGAAAGACGCAATGAGAATCAACTAAAACATTGGAAACATAGTGACAACAAGAATCGGTAACTAGAACATATATTTAAGCTAAGATTTATTTCACACTGGATATCCTTAGTGAAGATTCATCTGAAACAACGAGAAGTGGTGTGACGGCTTGCGTGCCCCCATGATCCAACGAGCTATACAAAATGGCTTATCTCAAGTCGAAGATCCAATCATGCCTGGAAGGTTAATGGGTAGAGGCCTGACGAAGTAGTCTCCTGGTCCTCCAAGTCGGGAGTTGATCTGAGTTGGCAGCTCAGTCGGAAAAACGAGTGGAAGACTAATCGATCCAAGTAGATGGGCGCCCACTCAGCTGTACCCCGCTGCCTTGCGGTCAGGTTCTTGTCAGAACCAAAGGCTTTGGTTGAGAACCCTAATCGTTCTTCTGTTTAGCGGCTGAACTCCCTAGCAGTACCCGTCCATCTATCCCCATGAGTTACACGCCTACAAATAATTCCATACTGCATCGGTCGTCGCGCAGGATAATCAGGACCGCGCTGCCCATTGCATCGAGCGTCGGTGGGGTGGGTAGTGATAAGTATGCTACTGCTCAGAGTTCCCTCTCTTTTATTGAACCTGTCTGTTCTGTCTCCAACCCAATCTGTTTGCCCCTTCTGCCTACCCATAGTATCTCCATTGATAACACGCCCGATTTTCCCAACGGTTTATTGTCAAGTAGTGTAGTAGGTGGTTTTCAGTCTGTTAGCTCACTTTTTCTCAAGCCTCGTCAGCCTCTGCATCTGGGTTCTTTCAATGTGCGCACATCAATGCACGCTAGCCAACAGGCGTGTTTGGCTCTGACAGTGGACTCACTTTCGATTGATGTCTGCTGCGTGAGTGAAACACGAATTCAGTATTCGAGTAGAGTAATTCAACTAACTGCGCCAAACGTCTCGTCAAGATATTTTCTTCGCACTTCAGGAGACGAAGCAGCTCAAGCTGTGGGTCAACGTGGTGTAGGAATAGTCTTGAGTGAGAAGGCTGAAACAGTCCTCCTAGACTGGATCCCGGTCAACAATCGCTTGTGTGCCATGAGACTGCAGGGATCAGTCGGCGTCCGAAAGGATAGTAGTGTTAAGCGTGGTTTATTTGTTATCTCGGCATACTCCCGAACAGACTGCAGCACTGACATGGAGAAAGACGAGTTTTACGATGACCTCGTGACTCTTGTTCGGAAGAGCAAACGCTCTGACATTGTAGTGGTAGCAGGTGACTTTAATGCACAAGTTGGAAAACTTAGTGCATTGGAGTCCTGTTTAGGCGGGCGATGCGCCTTGCCTGCAAAGCGCACAGACAACGGGGACAGACTTCTCCAATTCTGAGCAGACAATCATTTATTCCTATCTAGTACGAATTTCCGACGCAATTCGCGTCACACTGCGAAATGGCGCTCTAACTCGACAGGTACTTTCAGTCAGATTGACCATATCGCAGTTAGCTACCGTTGGCGCAGTTCTGTCCAGAACTGTAGATCGTACTGGACCATGTACGTCGAATCGGACCATGCGTTAGTTTTAATACGGCTGTTGGTGCAGCTGAATGGCCATCGACGCAGGCCACAAACTCGATTGGCTGTCGAACGTTTGTCTGATTCGGCTGCTCGCAACAGCTACGAACAGAAACCGTCCGAGGAACTAAGAACCGCGACCAGTAGCAATGTAGACGATCAGTGGGATCAAATTAAGCAGGCGATGCATTTGGCAGCGAATTTCACCTGCGGTCCCAGATCTAGCATTCATCAAAAGCACTGGATCTCCAAAGCGTCTCTAATTCAAATGGAGCAAAAATGCGAGCTGCCTAACTGCAAGGAAATGAATAAGATGAGTCGACAGTTGCAGCGCCAGTTGACCATAAGTCTTAGGAATGACCGCGAAAGCTGATGGGTTATTGTAGCCGAAAAAATGGAAGTGGCGTCCGCTTCAGGTAACAATCAAAGACTGTTGAAGCTTATACGCGACAGCGGTGGGCGGCGAACTTCGGTTAGTGAGGTCGTGTGCGATAAGAATGGGAATCACGCATGGTAGACAGGAAAGACTGGACCGTTGGGTAGAGCATTTCAAGGATCAGTCTAGCTGGCCATACGCTATCGTATCTAGTTCGACGCCTGGAGCTGTGAATCCTTGGGAGGTGTCACTTGATCCCCCAACGGAAGTGGAAGTGGAGTCGAATATTCGGCTTCTGAAGAGGGGAAAAGCTGCCGGTCCCGACGACCTTCCCCCAGTTCTTTTCAAATTGGGTGGAGAAGTGCTGATGAAATCACTTACCTCCTTGCTTCGTGATATTTGGAACGAGGAGCGTATCCCGCTATCGTGGGGTGAGTCAGTGATTATACCCATCTTCAA
>LUCM01003007.1:128171-223010 GCA_008360955.1 Fasciolopsis buskii | reverse complement strand
TTCCTTCTAAGGAGTGTAAGAAGCCATGTGGAGGCCGACAGATGACGTGGCAACATGGGATGAGAAAATGTACAGCGAAGTTAGGTAAAGTAGGTGTCTCACGCCTTCGTGGTTGGGGTCCGAAAGGCTTTTCGACTTGCTGGCTGGAGACACTGAAGGATATGGCAGTGAACCGTGAACAGTAGCGATCGTGCTGTCATTTTCTGTCGAATCAGAATGATTGAAAACACGTGCGTTTGTACAGTTAGGCTGTGTTCCGTGTGTTGGCTGCAGCAGTATCTTATCTTTTCCCGCTTGTGTAGGTCCACTTCCTGTTCCCCTTGGATATTCACTCTCTATATAAACGTGTAACTCTGGGGAACGGCAGCGGTCAGTGAGGCTTGCCTTGCTGTTTAACGCTGAACAATGATGATGACGATGAGTGAAGATTCATAAAATGGCGTAACGTTACTCAGGGAAAGGTGATAGACAAGACTGGGACATGAGACGGGTTGCGTCTTGACGGCTGGCCAGCAAGAATGGGGTATCGAACAAACTGGAGAAGTCGTGGATGTGGATGACAATATAGGGTCTGTTTGAATCTGAGTTTACCAGTGCTATTATTATTACTAATATCATTACTACCACACTTTGAAAAAAAGTTGTATGGGAGGTTTCTACATTTCTATCGTTTGGTCAGTCCAGTTTTTGCAAAGTAATGTCATACCATGGACTGATCAGTCCGTTTAGCCTCCAGTCGCTATCTGCTCCAGAGAACAAGGCAAAACGAAGTCACTTCAGTCTGTCGCTGAGAAATATACTTCGAAGAAGCTATGACAATTCAACTGAACATCGCAGCATCAGCCTATCAGGCAATATAATGGATAACTCCCCTCCAGAATGGGCAGACATTTTGTTGTTGAGTGATGAGTTCTTAAGTCAAAATTGTAACATGTGACATGAAGATACAACATCTGAATCACGCAGACGTTAAGGATCTTAGGTGATCGTAGCCAGCTGGACAGGGGGCTGATGAAAATGATCATGGTGGGCAGCAAGCCTGGGAAATTTGTGGCTAGTCTGACTCCTAACAATCCATTTTAAGGATGGAAAGAAATAATCCGACGTACATCAGAGCACAATAGGTTACACCTGCACAGAATTAAAACGCATCCATAGAATTCCACAACACGAACTATTTCGACGGGTGGGAAAATCTGAATAGGATTGAAGTGGGATAGACAGAACTGGGTTCTACGGAAGAATTGCACTCCCGATTTCGCTAATTTCAGTTTAGCGTGTGATTTGACAATATTCGAAAGTCTAACTGGAGGGTACCTGATTGTAACGGTTATGAGCCAACCAAAACCTGGTCCCCATATGGCTAAGTGAACGAAACAACTTGTTCCTTTTTGATGATAACTCACCGAGAGTCGAACTATCACGGACAGCGGCTTTGCACAGTTCGATTCGCGTCGAATGATAGGGAACATAACGGTCTTGTGGACTGCTGACCAGGAGCACATAACGGAACAAGTCAAGGCCTGGACTTGCACTCAAATGGTACATGTACGTGTTACGCAGATCCGCATCGTCTCTTAGCCGCAGTTGAGATAAACTTTCGGATTTTTTCCATTTCTGCATCACCCACATACCCATATTTACGAGACCTGAAGAATTGTACACTGTACCTAAATGCGGTCCGCTTAGAGACAAGAACGTGTGCAACTTGGACAGGTATGGTGCAAGCGAAGGACTGCAAAGTGCGGCTCGAACCAAAACGCAACCCATACTATGGGCGATAAAACTACAAGGAAAGAACAGAGAAGCAAAGATGTCATAAAAAGAAATCTGCATGGTATTTACATAAACCAATATGCCCAAGACAAACAGATCGTATTAAGTGCCTGACCAACCAATCCTACAGCATACGAGAAATGGCACAAAACAGGTTTCTACAAACTCTGGGACCAAATGGAAACACACTTCATGGATTTACGTTGTCCACTTCCATTTTTCATCTCATCTAGCCGCGTTTAAGTGGGATTGTGAAAAATAGTATGCTTATGTCTAATCCCAGGGTCATATGGGGCTCACTTACGAATTAATACTTTGGCTTAGTATGATAGATTTAATCGTCAACAATGTGTACAGAGCGTGCGAAGTTTTTCAGTGTACATGCCACCCGTGTAGTGGCAGATGGCAATAGGTTGTCGCCCAGCTAGTTAATACACCAGACCTAGGAAGACTTCACATGGGAATATCTCATTGCAAATTTTAGGGCAGCTGTTGCTGAGTTCCTCTTTCCCCACCGTGTAGAGGGATTTGACAATTAAGCAGCGTGGCTCTTTCGCTATACGCATGTTGCAAACATGGAATGAAAAAAACATCTACTGGTCACATGCAACGACGCAAATTCAGGGCACAGTTGTGATGAAACTTAGTATTGGCCAAACTTCGAATTTCGGTCAGGCCAACTCATTAGAGAATAGCATGAGGAAAACGAGAGATGGGTAGAACATTTTGATCAACTTCCTAATCGATCTGTTAAAATAAAATGAAAAATCCATCTCCAGTTCGATCCGGAGTAAACAATGTCAGCCACCAAGCGTTACCGAAATTCGGGACTTAGATAACCAATTGGGGGAAAGGAAGGCCATAAGAGGGGACAGCATCCGGCTAGAAGTCTACCAAACATACTTCACTCCACTGATCGGAAAGCTTCATCAGCTATTTCTAAAAGATTGCGGTACATCCATCCTGATTCCCGCTTTCAAGAAAGGGGACAAAACGGTCTCCGAGGGCTACAGAATTATCAGATTAACTGATGTCGTCGTGAGGACTTTCTGTCTACCGCTTCTTAATCATCTTGCAATTGCGAGAGATCGCTGCACTCGACTAAACTAAGGTTTTCGAAGTGGCAAAAGCAGCATTGATTATATATTGAGACTATGCATCATTACAAGTTTTAGTAGCCAACTACATCATGGTTCATTGATTTCCGCTCTGCTTTTGACTTCGTTAGTTGCAAGTCCTTGTGGGAACTACTAAAAGCTGATGGCATGCCTCCTAAGCTTGCACGAATCAGAACTTACTATTCATCCACTGCCACATGAGTGCATACAAACGGTGGAAAACACAGAATTCGCTATTCATTCTACAATGAGACAGGGCTGCCCACTGTCTCCGGTTCTGTTTAATCATGCTATTGATTGGACTAGGAATAAAACGACGAAAACGAAAACCTTCTCGATCTTGGTAATCCCAAATATCCAACAACATTTTATTAGTGATGAACGAAGAAAAATGTCATCAACGAAATACTTAGGATCGATTCCGATACCAAATGGACAAATGATGGACGAAAACATTACAGGAACCGACAATGCGCACCGTGGGCATAAAGTGAAATCAGCATTCAAACAAAGGTTTGCGTTTTTCGTACCGCAGTCCCCTCCGTACCCATTAATGAATGTGAAACCTGACCATCGCGAGTTGAGGGTACCAGGAAGTATTCGACTACTGGTGCTTGTGACGAATCATCCGAAAAGAACTCGAAAAAAGATCCCTAACCAGAAAATAGAAATAGCGACGCTGTGATATAAAACAGCTGTCTATCCTTCTCCAACGTCGCCAGCTGTAATAGTTTCACCATGTTCTGAAGCGCTCTGATGTGGAATTCTCTCGACAAACACTGCGTCTCCATCTTGTTTCGAATAGTGTTGTTTCCTTGGCGGCCAGTACCATTGAAAAGGACGTTGAGCATTTAGGCCTAAGATCAATATACGGTCACTTTAGTGGAGAAAACCTGGGTAAAGATTTGCACAGATTTGTTCTCCAGTCGCAATACTTCGTCAGTGATGTTTATGGGCCAGACTTATCTTTTAGCAGGAGATAGTCTTGTAAAAGGGCACAAGCCAACATTCTGAGCGGTATAGCTAGTAATCTTGAAGTTCCGATACGACAGCCACATTCTATCAATGTCAAGTTTGTGTACCGTAACTCTGGCTTGCGGGATCAGCAGAAACATCTAATTTATAGGGTGAAGGACGATGGGACATAGAGGAAGTAGTTTCGCCTCAAGATAGAGTCACGTTACACGAGTTTCACATTCCTGTATAGTAAGCAATGTCTCAAAAACACCAAGAGTTGAACGATTAAAATGTAACAATTGGTACATTTCATTTCTTTCTTTCAAGAGCTAACTTTCTCGCCTTAATGCGATGTAAACTATCAAGATTTATGCACTGTTAACTGACCTCGTTCAACAAAAAAACGAAGGAAGTCAAAGTACGCGCACTAAAGAATACAGATTATTAGCTTTCCTAGCAGCTAGCACCTGCCACTTGTAATGAAAGTTTGTCAATGAAGACGTCCAGAAATGAACATCCAACACAACATACCGGGAGAATATTCACGAACTTTGTGGTCCACTCATCTCAGTAATTTTCTATATTATATATACCATACATAAGTGCAGTAGAACGGGTATGTACCATGGCGATACACGGCAGGGACAGGAATCGGCAAACCTGACACCGAAAGTTTGAGTGGCGTAGAACCAGGTAAGGCTCCAACAGGCTAAGCGTGGTAATGAGCCGAGTGACGGCGATTTACCGTTTACCACCAAAGTGATCGATGGATCTGAAACTAGAATTTCCAACATTTTTGGGGTGACAGATGCTTGAATCCAATTATCCACTCACGATCAGGGCTTTAAATGCGAACAACAAATGGATGTGTTAAGGCAAATAAAAAACGGACCTGATTCGAGTCGGTGGTTCGTCAAGTTCCTCGATAAAGCTGATGATTTCATCCACCAAGTTGTCACGCATCGTATCAAAGCCAGCAAATGTATCGTGCTGGTTGCCTTCAGACATCAGGAATTCCAAACGGCAATCTGGTAGGGCTAATTGCAAGTAAACACGAACGAGACGTAGATCGCTGGCATTACCTAAAGGGAACGGTAGATCAAAAACTTGGGTCGTGAGACAAGGGTGATTTACATAAAGAAATATGAATGCAGGAGACCGGAAAATAAACTAGGCTAAGAATGTGTATGAAGTCCTTTTGAGGTAAGCTCCACAGCTTTGAAATGACATGAATAATAATGCACCGAAATTCGACAAGCAAATGGAATTCTTCAACTGTGAATTGCCATTGTCTGATTAAGCTAGCGCAACGAAAACACCTGCGGTCCCATTAACCTTGCACCAACTACGAAAGAGAATAAAACGAGCAGCGAAAGATCGATTGCGAAATGATAAGTTGGACAACAATCCAGAAGAGAAAATATTTCGGATGCCAAACCGCCAATGACCGCGACACTGACCCTAATCACTAACTGTCTCCAGCCATCGCATGGGGGATCTCGCGGACCCTAACGAGAGTCTAAGTGCACCAAAAGGAGGAATTTTGTATACATCTTACTATGCCATCTACTGTCCAAGTTTGACCAATCCTCCAATAAGTACCTGCCTCGGACAGCAGCGTACAATGGGGCAGTGGTACTGCAGGCGTGCGGAAAACAAGACCCAATCACCTTGACCTATCCACATTTAATGCGTTTTATAGACTGGACCCTAGGACGCGGTACCTTACGGCAAACGTCTGCGTTACGCACAAAATTCTCCTACCTTATTCGACCAGTATTACAAACAAAATGGTGTTCATACGCCGAAGACCTTCGCATGTGCTCCCAACGACCATGTTTTGGAATGGTAGACCAATACCGATCTCAATTCTACAGCTTATATACGACCTTTGATCGATAACCGAATGTCACGTTGACACCAGAGATGTCTCAAGTTGGTGGTTGTCACTCAGTCTTTCTGTATGCGCGAACCCATTTCATCCGATGTACGATCTCCTGGTGAGGTACATCTACCTAAGTAACTTGGTCACCCATATCACCGCGTTGTTCTCCCACAAAAAGGGTTCGACTTCTAACTGATCCAGAATAAGCAAACTAAGCTCACACATCACGCAAAATGAACAGTTAGGCTTGGCTTAGAAGTTCAGAGTCAGACCATCTTTGGGCGTACAGCTTTTGACGGTAGATAACACATGATGCACAAGACATGCACTTGCAGGATTAGTGTGGAGTAGATATTCCAACTGTCACCATGCAGTTATCGGTATCCAGGCTTCAATGTTTTCCAACATTTATTGGTTCTGAGGAAAGCGGAAGCGATAACGCGGAGACTGGGAGAAGAGTATTTATTACGGAAAACAAGTCATTAGAACAAACGGTGAAGTTTACGGATTGCAGGTTACTGGAACGCTTGCTGCGGACGCTTTCGTAAACATTTTTACACAGACGAAGTTCTTCGGGTTTTGTGCTTGCTAGAAGATGAGCTACGGCCATTAACAATTGATATGGGACTTCTAGACGATGATAAGTTGTTTTGGTAGAATACAACAAATATCACTGAGAATATCACAATGTCGCAACTAACGAAATTTTGATTTACGAAAGTTCCGCTGAGGAACACTAGCCAGAACTATCGTAGCTAGTACACCGCGAATAGTTGCTCTTATATATGACACTTCTTTCCGTGTATATTTTATACGAGAATTGCTACGTCCGCTCAGAAAACATACACCACTAAGGACTATTATCAAGCGTTGTACATCCACCCAGACACTGATTAGCGCCGGAAAACAGTTCTATCGAAAATCCAGAGTCATAAATGCTTTTCTCCATCATGTTGCCATATCGTGAACTTAGATGTATGAATGGAACGTTTAGGTTGAAAGTATCAGATTCGAGACGCTGACGAAACCCAAAATAACTGAATAACCGGTAGGAATCGAGACACTTTTGATAATTCTATTAGCGTACGGGACATCACAAAATGATGAAATGAGCTTCAAGATATGACGAATTTGGTCAAGAAAAAACAACAGTATCTCTGATTCGTAACCTCATTTCAGGTAAATGTAGCAGAAAAATGTCAACATCGGAGATTTGTTTCAAATGTGGACCTAGAAAACAACTTACCATCTAGACCATGAACGCACACTACCAGATGCAGGTCGTCACTTTGCATCGGTGGGCTGGAAAAATAGGCATACGGCGCGGCCACAGTGGCAAAGTCACTGTACACATGCCCCTGAAAATCTACAGCTATCTTACGCTTCACGCTCTCCTTCAGTTGGAGGAACTCCACTACGCCAGGGGAGATTACGTCCACCAATGGTTTAGATTCAGTCTCTCCGGGAAGCGCGAAACAAGAATAGGTTCCTGTTTTTTGTGAAAACGGGACCGAATCAAGTGTGGAATATTTCGGGGCTTGGGCCTGTGTTGTGCCATCCATGGACTGAGACATATTCCGGATCTGAGAAGAAGAAAAAATAGGTCTAAACAGAAGCAATGCAAGGCAACAAATACATATTGGAATAACGCCTCCAAAAGCCTCAGCATGGTCGGAGATGGGCAGCTTGAGTTCCAACTCAGCTACTTGCTCTGCACGCCCCTTGAAATATTCCCGAATGACCTATACTTCAAATGGCCTCTGCTGAGGAAGTCCTACGCAGTCTTCTCGTGGCGGAAGTGCTCCCACTAAAATGCAAGCCCGAAGTCGAACACCCAGCGCTGACTTTTGCTAATCAGTATAGACAGTTGGCTAGGCACTGATTCCGAATAAAACGCCGGCGGCCTACAAAGGATATGACTGTACGGTCACCGGCGTCTGTGGCAGAGGGGTATACTGATCACTCCGGATGTCTAGCCGATCCGAAGGAGGCATAAACTGAGCAATTAGTCACCGGTTCCCCGTGGATTACTTGAACCTCAGGTCGTCCTGCTGCCTTATGGGCTAGATTTTTGATCAAAAACTCGGGACAGAGCCGTCTAATTTAATCCCCCACTTCGATCTGAGGAACCAGAAGGCATCAATCACATAGAGGAGTCATTGATCCCGACGGATAGCCATTGAGGTGGAAGCGGGTAATGAAACAGATAAGATGTAAAGTGAACCCAACACACTGATTCATTTTGTTTCCCTTTTCTGGTTAGTTGTCTCCATCTTTTGGCATGGTTCCGGTGGCGCAAGTATACGATGACAAAGAAACCAGGAACCAATTTAGGCTGAAAGTTGCGCGACAAGTTAGATGCAGCGGATTAGTGAAGAGTGGTACAGAAATGACAACAACCCGGAACTAAAAAAACCAATGTGAAGTAACCATCAAACAGTCATCAGAACCACTAGTGCCAAAATATACAACAAGTAAGCGTGTTTCCCTACGAGAAATTTTGATCGTCGACGGTGAAAACGTACAATGAATTCAAAGATTATACATAAACAGAGTATAGTGTCGAAGCCAAGGAACAAGACACGAGTTTAGAACCACAAATGGACAATCGAAACACAAAAAGACGATAAGACTATTGCTATTCAAAGGCAGACAGACGAAATCGTAAATGCATACGGTAGATCAACGGTGGGGCAACCTTAATCTTATAGAGAAGTTAAATTACTTCTTACTTCAATGCAAGGATTGAAGACGATGCATAGTTCAGCGGACGAGTGTCGACGAAGTTCGGCATTTTCTCTGGTTTGCGAAGTAGAAAAATTCCCTTGCTAATTGATAAAAGCTCAACAGTAACAAATGTGACCCGGTCGCTTTATTCTATCATTAGAGCATCGGCAAACTCCAAGTGAAAAGTCTACGATTCATCAACGCATAGTACAGTCCCTTTTCAAAGCAACACAGTGAAGAGATGGCTCACCAACAACTACAAAAAGATGTTAGATTAATGGGGAGGGACCGACGAGTTCAAAAATAAGATGACTGCTGAAACTGACTTCACTGTTGAAACCAAAACAAGCAAAGATGCCTTTGGAGAAAATGTGGAATGGAAATTTGATGCATTGTCAAAAGAACAAATTCTACTGTATTTAGGAGCTGATGAGCACAACAGCAGACAGCATATTGGCACTGAACAACCACGTCAGATGGACTTACAAGTTCTGGAGTGGCCTGACACCTGTGAAATCGACCGTCTTCATGCAGCAATTCCAGAATGCTAAGCTTTTCATCCTGACATATTGGAGCGCGTCTACCGCGTCTTTTACGTAAGACTACTTCATCATCCGTATCCTCATCGATATCACTGTGAACCTGATAGCCACATTCAATTAACCGTGTGTTCGGTTCGTGGCGACCTGCTGTTCCCAGTGACCCAAATGAACGGTTTATCCCGCTTTCGGTCAGGATAGCTCGATCGCACGAATTAGGAGTATGAGCCTTTGGAAAGCCATTGAACATCAGTGGGGATCGACAGGTAAGTGAATCTGCGAGGATATTATCGGGAATAGACCTGGAAGGTGTTGAAATTAGGGGGTACCGGTTGTTTGATCCACACGTCTGTTGGCGAATGACGAAATCCGTGATTTCATCACTACTGGTAGAACTGGTCCCGTTGAACGGAATCCCTAAGCTACCCGATCTTCTCCGAGACCAACAGTGTATAGAATTAGTGTTTCGACTTTGTCCATCGTTTGCGTGGCTTTCGACAGTCTGAATACGATCAGTGGGAATGTGACGTTGTAGAGAAGACTGTGAAAATGATTCGCTCATCTCCGAATGATAAAGGTTGAGTGATGAATGGGCCATGCGCTGTGCAGGTCTCATGTTTTCATTCCCATTAACAGAATCGAATGAAGGCGGAATGCAACGTTGCGTCTCTGCATCTTCGAGAACGATCAGTTTCAGATCGGAACAAGATCCAAGACAGGCTAAACTATACGTAGGCAGTGTAACAAATGTAAAAGTGAGATAAACCAAGAATTTCAAAGCACTCATGTGAATACGAAGCATTACTTGTTTAAAACTCACGCATCAAAATCTGTCAACGGTAAAGTTGGCAAGAGAGCAAATCTGAACAATTACACCAATAACATCGACCTCGTTTTATGATCCTAGTGCCTAGCATGTATTTCATATATATATATATATGTATATGCATATATATATATAATGGGAGAGAGTGAATGTGAATGAGGCTAACTCAGCGGCAGTGGTAAGACACTGCAGCAACTGCATTACGAAAAACCATGACAACCAATACATCTGACAATTTAAACCTAGCCGTCACTGCATGTGAAACGTGTGGCACTATCATCAATCACATGTGCGTATGTACATGCATACTATCGATGGATATCTTCCTTTCCTAGCACCGCGGAAGACTATGAATTGGAGAAAAACAAATGGGATTCGAGCTAGTGCATTGTTAGGGACGTGGAAACGTAACATACTAATAGCATGCATAATACAGAACGATTCATTTCACACACACTTGATCTAACCCTACGATTCTTAGTAGTTCGACTATATATACATATATAATCTATTTTAGAACGGAACTGGTACAAAGTGGAACATCACAGGAACAATGGAAAGTTTGCAGAAGCGGATGTAAGCAATCATCGGCTAACTTACTCTGACGTATACACGCGACACATGGCGGATTTGGATCTCCTAGAAGAAGAGTAGCAAAATACAATCAAATTCGTGGCGACAAATATGACACATTAAAGATAGGCAGTTCATGGTATTAAAAGAATTAAAGCAATCATTGTTTTTTCCCCGATTCTTCTTGCCTCATATGACTAGCAACGGGTAGGAAGATCTGTAATTGATCGTATACTACTGTTCTTATAGGGTCAGCTGAGTGAAATGATAGGGTTTCGTTTGAACGTTTGTCAGTTGAATTTTGCACTACTAAGAGGCAACTCGTGAACATAACAGATTGGAATAACAAATTTCGATCAACGAAAAAGGCGGGGATGACGACGAAACACTAACCGGGTCAGTGTTCCAGAAAGTTTGTGCCGTGCACGTCGATGCATGGTTGTATCTTTACAGCGTTCGCGTCCTCGTGACGGCGTTGTGGACGTCAATGCAGACTCTGACTTGACGCGTGCTAAAGCACATGCGTAAGCCAAATGTGGAATAGACAAGCTAGAAAGAGTGCGTGACCGCAGAAACGCATGCATGGACGATTCGGTATCCACTGGATTTGTGCAATTCTGCGACGCGAACAGATCCAAACCATCGGTCAAGTGAGCGGGAGGAACACAACCGCCTGGAGGTTCACGAGGAATACGACTCAGAGTGCCTAATGCGATCGACTCTGACGGTGTGGCTGTGAAACTCGACGAGCGAACCATAGAAGAATGTAAATGACGTTCGTCAAACGTGGAATTTCGAATGCCAGAAGTCTGATTTACCGAATGAATCGCAGAACGATGGGATCGGAAACCAGGATTCGTGTGATATGCATCGTTGCTGCAACCACTCACCTGTTCTGCGCTCAACGCACGAGGTTCGTCTGTTTCAGTATACTGCGCTTTGACGTTGCAGAATTCCGGATGACGCATCAATGTTGTCTCCGATCGAGAGGAATGCAAATCTTGGTCGTTAACAGAAGCGCATGTTGAGTCCTTGTACGCAAGAATGGAATTCACTGACCTGGATCGCAAACTTTGCAGAAGAAAATCAATAGAAAAATATCTCCAACGAATATAATTAAAATCAGCAAGGTTGAATGAAAAAACGTTAGAAGATTAAGTTCAGCTTATTGATTATGTCCCGCCTACCAAACATAGACGGATCAAATCACGCCGCGATCACTGCCTGCAGTTACTGGGCCTCAAGATCTCGACACACGATCTGGCTGGATGTTTTTCAACAGACTCTGATACTAATAATTTGCACGACGAATAATCCAAAATTAGACCAACTCGGGATGATCGTGGATTTAAAACACACAAGTTCGACCGGGAAAGGCTGTCTTCAACTTGAAAGTCACATGAATAAGAACATCATTCTCAGTGAAACTGAGCAAATTCAAACTACTCGTCACTTCCGTTGTTATGTCTCAGGAGATCAGGTTCACTGCACTCCAAAAGGACGCACTTGCAACTATCTATATCCGAAGAGACAGCTATAATCAGGATAAACATTTCAAACAGAACCGTAGGTACAGATCGTACCGTGTATCGTGTATAAGAAACGAGTGGAAAGATGGCCAACCCAGAAGTTTATCCGTCTTGCGATGAAGTTTGCGGGCCAGTAGACCAAAGCAATAACGATCGCCCTATTAACGAAGATAAACCTGACATGGACGGCTCACGACTGAGGTGGACACGATCGCTATAAGCTGAACAGGAGAGCGAAATGTTTCAGCTACCGAACAGATGATAGGAAATTAGGTTTGAGTCAGGATGCTTTTCATAGTTAAGGTATAGAGGGCCTCAAAATGTATAGATTTGAACACTGGAACATTATTTTCTCAACCACGGCTCAGAACTCGGCCGAGATGGCATATCCCACTAATATACTACAGTTCCTTTCGCTCTTTTACTTTATTTTTGGAACCACAAGATATGCCACTTTTCAAAAAGGGGGTTGCAATCAACTAAGGCACAACGTGAGAGATGACCGATGGTGGCACGATTCGAATTCCCGACCTTCAGCTTTAAAAGCCGTGAGTATGACCGTTTGGGCACCGCGGATCACATGTTAATTACCGATCCGTGGGATCCAGGCTGTATCATGAGTCACAAGCAACATCGAACTGCAATCTAGACAGAATCTTTTAGGAACTCTGGCTCATCGACCGTAAGGAGAGGCGAGAAAAGCATGCAGATAATTGAATTTGCCATCATATTAGAAGATGAATGGGACTACATCAATCAAGATTTGAATTAGACTACCGTCAAACCCAAATCCAGAAACCGGATCTAGTTTTTAGGACAAACAGATGTGGCAGCTGGTCTCAAAAAGAATTAATTCTCCAGTATGCTATGAAATCGATGAATATGGCTGCCATTAAAATGTCATGTCTTCCATGGTCTTTGAGCTTCAATGAAGGACGTTCGCATGGAATTTGGCTTTTCTTAAATTCAGGTAGAAAATGAGATAACTGGGATAGGTGCAAGAACCCACATGATGAAATTCGACTACGGGTTGAGTTTTTCGTAGTACGGTGTAGTTTTTGGTCAAACCAGCACAACGTGACACACTTCGCTATGTTCCTAAAACTGGGATTTTCCGCTTGCAATTAGGAAAAACCCAATAATTTCCAAAAAAAATCATTAACTCCGCTTGATGAGGTGAACAAGTCGCATTACGTTGATCGATTACATCGAACTACTTGGGCATGCACAGTAGATTTTACGAACCATGTGAACTATTCGATTGGAAAACGAATCCATAGGTTTGGGCTCAACTTACCGCTGTTTACACGACGGAAAAATAATCACCTCCACAAAATAAAATGAGTGTTACGAAACGGCGCTAATTCCAGAGGTCACCGAAATCGACAGTCAGAAATGTTTTCAGCTCTCGATGAAGTTCATTGATAACCTAATCTATTTGTCCGCGACCAGTTTTCAATTACTGGTAGTTAATTGAGAAGAAGGCACAGTATGATGGGAAAATTGAGAGTTCACGGGAGATAGAGAGTGGTGCACAATCGACCAAGGTTAGGGCAGCTCAGAGCCTCGCAATATATCTCCTTCATAGTTAGAGACAGTGAATACAATAATACTTCTTGGTTCCGATTAACAGCTGTTTCAATCGCAATGCGAGCAAACGAAGAATATGAATAGCGCATTTAACAACCAAACTGCCTTGCGTACAATATAGGTGAGTTTAACTGGAGACATGGGATTAAAAGTTCATCTTATCACAGTTATTATTTAGAATAGATGTGTGTGCAGGTCACGTATTATGGGAAACACGGATAAGCAGTAGAAAAGTGAATGAAGAGAGGAAAGGAAACACTGTGTACAATTCACCAGCCACACACCAATTTTCCATTCTCCATGGCCATATCATCGGTTGTCCATGATTCAGCAACGGGCTACATGCTACAGGTTGCCCGAATTGGAGTAGAAGCTGCTCATCGTGGATCGTGGTGCCTGGGACAATCGATCTAGTTGATGCGTCTACTGAATGCCTGCTCTACTTTGACGCGATTTTGCGTAGGTAACAAGTAAAGATTCCATCAAACGCACCCTATCTCACCGTTAGTTCCAAACCATGGCAGCTACGAAATTCGGCCAGACTGAGCCCTTTTCATACAGGAAATCCTGACATGACTAAGTTCTTATGGCAACATTTAAATATAGCAACTTTCAATTTGGAAGCTTTAAGAGTGATAACGAAGGGATCGTAAATGGAAATACTGGTAAACACGAGAAAGATTAAACTTATGTGTACATTCGCAATTATCCAAGAATGACAAGATGTTATTCTTGAGCTAATGCTAAATAGAAACCAGTTGAAAGCAGTCAGCAGCTTTAAACACCACGGGAGTTGGACTGTAACTGGAGTTAGTATTAGAGTGATCACACCACGAATTGGGAAAACCAGATCTACTTTCGCGGACTGGATTTCTCTCGAGGGAACGGTGTAAAATGCAACGGTTCGCAGTATTCTAATTCAGGTTCGGAAGATCTGGACTACCCACGTTGAAGACGTTCAGCATTTGTTTGTATTCTACCACCAACTGCTCTCAAAACGGTGCCAGAGTCTAGCGAGAACAGGGAGGTGTGTCGTCAAGATTTGGACGCTGACAACCATCCGTTTCTTGATGTGATCGCTCTAAACTAACACCGGTATCTCGGATACGGTCCGCGTAAATCTCCCCATCATCTATCTTTCGATGCTCTGTTCCCGAGAACTGGGAAAGACTGTAAGAAGGAACGCGGCGATCGTATTATGGACACCATTGGAATATGAAGGAGCTAACTTCGAAGTTGGCTCCGACTGGAACATACTGCCTTTGCCTTCGAAGCATATAGGGTGAAAAAATGTCGTCGATGGCGTGACTGGTGCGCCGTGTAGTACTCGTGGCTTGAAAACGAGAATAGTAAAGAAAATAAAGATTTAAAAACATGCCAAAAGTTGCGGGGTGAGAACATACAATAGATCCATTGGTATTTCTCTACTGATATATATATATATATATATATATATAGAGAGAGAGAGAGAGAGAGAGGGAGAGAGAGAGGGGGAAAGAAAAAAAAGAGGATGAGGTCGCTGACTTTGGAACAGCCTTAAAATTACCTTGATGACGTTCTGAAGGTTTTAGCACCCAAGTGAGACAGAAGACTATAAGCAAACGCTATGAATTTATGTATAGGTTTCCTGCTATAGCTGTTTGTAGCCAAAGTAAGCTAGCACGAACATGGAGAATGAAATAGTAATGGAACATGAAAATTTCATAAACTTGCTTGGAAGTTTCTTTTGATATGTCCTAATTTATACTACTACATGCGAACTGCCTTGCTTGTTCAACAAAAGAACTTGTTTTGCCGAATATTCTATCAGAACTACGCATGCATTTACAGGCTAAAGTTAATTATTAAGTGACTATGATATTTCACGTTAGTTGTAGTCGGATGATCATTGCCGATCATGAGAGGAAGATTTATAATTAAGGGGTATCTTGATTTACATCTAAGCCGATCTTATTTCAAGGCCATTGGAGCGCCCGACTTCAATGGCTTACGTTGCTAAAAACACAGTAAAGCAGAGCAATAAACAGTGAAATCTCATGGCAATACAACGTATGAAATAATGAGCTGATTAAAATCATTGATCCATTTAAATTGTATTTAAGCGCAATTAGTGCTCTAAAATAAACAAAGTCATCCAACCATCTACCATTAAACGAGAAAGCTTTATAAGACTTACGTCTCTTATGCAGGAAATCAATCAACATCAAAAAGAACCACAGAGTTAGCTATACTTCTGGTAAATATTTAGGACAGCATTTTTTCAAAAGCTGATGTGGATTACTACGGATATTTAATGCACCTCCAACCCCAAGAGAAGGAAAATATTTAAATGCTTCAAGTGTTAGCGGATATGAAGTGCTGATTATTTGTGCAATGAAGTAGTGAAATAATTAGCTTGTAGTGGTAGAAAATACCGAAATCGGCGGCCCGTTAACCTTGTTGATGGACGCACATACTGTGACAACCCGCAAAATATTTACAAAATGAACATTTCCAGCAAGAAAACTTTGCAAAAAGTTGTCTTATTTTCTTACATCCGCCCAAGTTGTTTATTTATGCTTCAATATAATGACTGAAGCCTCTTCAACGAATCAAAATAAAATGCAAGGTGTAAAGCGGAAAAATGATCGTTACGGTGACGGAAACCGATTAATCTCGAGAAAATGGACAATATAAGAAAATGATAGTTTCTCTGAAAGGAGCTCTTTCGTGCACTCCACCAGAGTTACCTGAGTAGGATGTAGTTCCGGTGAGCACACGCTCGGCGCACCATAGGTTGAATGTCGATGCTATTCAAGATAATATTTCATATCCTAATACGATAATTCAGTGAAATATCTGCAAAATTGGATGCTGACATCGAATTTCGAAAACTTCTTGGCTCATGAGATATAAATAAGTTCGGATGGAATCCGTTCAACGACATATGAAAATGACCATAAAACAGTGAGCGATAAAGGTGGGCCCATTACTAACCAATGCTGTATTTCCAGTAATAAATTTTACGCTTTTATCTACCAGCGCGCTCTTAATGTGTCATAGCTAAGATACACATCAAATGGCTAAAATAGAATATCGATTATATTTCTAACATACCTACTGCTGGGTGATACTAAGGTTAGGGATTCGTTATCGAAAAGCTTCATCGCTTCTTACTGAATAATAGGAATGCCAATAAGGCTATTTTATTTTTACGCTGTTACATACTGAAGCGGAAAGTGTACATGTGACGCTTGAGTTTTGTAAATATATGCATATATACATAAGCATTCATAATATATAGATACATATTTTGGGCAGCAATATCGAAATCGATCAAACGAAACCATGTACTGTAAAAAAACAAATCAAATTCCCCTTCGGAAGAAGCCTTCAGTACGAATATTCTATATTTATTGTAGTCTTACTCGCGAGTTTTTAAAGACACGTGTTTCGGTCTTAGCCGGACTGCGGAGGTCTCCGTTAATTCATATCCATAAGAATTCTGGGAATGAACGGAAACTGGCATAGTTTTCGATTTGGAGTCTACCACCACAAAATCATCGACCATCACACCCACACTACGATAGCCCAAAAGGCGGACTGGACCATCGTGCACCGGGTCGGGGAGCGCAGACATGTGATGCCTAGAACGCACCGCTTGTAAGGAGCGACGACCGTGGGAGTTGGAATGCCGAAACCGGCGCCGGTTCTGACTCAAATATCGTAATACGGGTGGCAAAGTTGCGTTGACTCGAGCTTTACCCACCTCGGCTAGTGCAGGGCTGGAGCGAGAGAAAGTTCTAGATGAGATCGATAGTGGTTGGGGTAAATCGCGAAGCAGATGACCACGCACCCGATCCGATAAGTTGCCTGATAAAATGGAAATGAACACATACGGAGCAAAACAAACTACCAAGGACCTGCGAAGTAGAAAAAATATAGAAATAAATGACGTTTTGTGACGACAGAATAACTAACTAAACATCCATAGACGAACGGCCAGAAGATAACACGTTGCATCGTTGAGAATAGTATAGCTGTGCTGATTGAATGGCATTATCGTACTAAATGTTTCCCAAGTTGGAAAACTCTCATAATCCTTCAGATGTACATTGCATTTTGCATCTGTATTAGTTCGTTGTATGGGCATCGAACGAGGGCCGTGTTTCGTCACAGATGCTAACTTTTGAAGTACGACAAAGCAGCAGGAAAAGTTTAATAAGTCAAATTCTTTATGATAGGCTTCACCATGAGCTTGGTGGAAGGGGCAAGCCCCATAGCCATTAGGGTCTGGAACACAGAGGAGGGGCCGGAAATCGAGATCTTGAAACTTGGAGCTGCATAGAACCTTATAAGGTTTTATATCAGTGTTTCCAAACAAGTTGGTCAATCTAAATTCATTATACCAATGAGAAAATCTTACGCAATGAAATAATTACAAAATATTGTTTCGCGAAGGCAAAAGGACTAATAAAATAAGTAAGTTGGAAAAGTGTAGAATGAAGGCGAAAGAATCTACAGAATGTGCTTGTCAATCTCACAAACACGGCTTCAGCTTCAGATAACTGCGCATTCATTTCACACAATGTAACCATTATCGACTGTATAGTGCTATGGGTACGTAAAAAGGACCCAACGCGGATAATGTTTTACAATCATACTTTTGATTCACGGCGTCGAATTTCGCATTCATATATTTCCGACTGTCATTCCATTATTCTTCAATGAAAAATTACATAAATTCAGAATCATCTAATGTCCAAACCACCAACAGGCAATCCTTTTTTCTCATTTCTCTCGCCAGCCGATTCTCTTCCTAGAATACGTCTCCCACATTATGATTTGATGGTTTGATTACGAATCACTGATAACAAATTTGTTTGTTAGCTTTTCTGTTATTGGGAGATTATTCACGGCTTCAGGCTTACCTTCAACGTTAATTTCGGCAGATGACTGCACATCAACCCGAGTTGGGTTAATATCATCAGGTCGAGGCTTCATTTGAAGTTTGTCGTTCACTTGTGAATCACCCCGTGCGAGAGGCACATTTGACAAAACAAGGAATTCTGGCCGATCTGCGGAAACCGTGCCGTTGGTTTTAATAGACACGTCAGGTTGATGGCACCACGGAACTCGTTTGGAATGACTAGAGTTTGGTGATAGGAAAACATCTTCAAAAATGATCGGTAATGTGTTCGGGTCGCCGTCCAAGTCGCGGCAACTGATCGATAACGCAGGTAACTGTTGAAAATAGGGAGACTGCCGGACTTCGTTGGCCAAAGCTTCGTGACCAACCGTGCTAAGAACGATTTTATTCAAGGACATGGGAAGAGGTGAAAGACCAACCATCTTGTAATTTGATCTCAGTATGGCTAAGGTGAAATCGATAATGATAGGGGTACAGCATGCAACGACCAGAACTGAATTTCTCATTTAAATATAAGGCAAAGGAAAAAAGCAAAATTTGACAAAGCAAGATGTGGTAAGAACAGCAGATTTATTTCAGAGTAAACATTCAAAGCAACGGAATGAACATAAGCCCGAACGGTCTGCAGAGAAATTTTGCTAATTGGAATTAACTTGACAACCGGGAAGACAAAAGCAGGAGCTGATCAAAAACCGGAAATAAGCAATCGTGCGTATATGCGCAAAGAACTGATAGCCGTGTATCACCGACGGACGATTGAAATAGCATTAGAAAATAAAACTGAAAGGTAAGAACTCAGGCAAGTAGCTAAGTAAATCCAGAATACATCCCGGTTTGTGGTCACAAAATGCCTTTTTGATAAGGACTATGCATTGGCAATAAATCAAAATGAATATCGAATAGAATGTAATCGAGGAATTAAACCGAACTGAGTATCAGATAATTTGGAGATGACCAGCTAGCCTAAATGATCCATGTAAAGTGGCGTGGAAGGGCGAAAAGGTAAACCTTTTGCAATGACTTTAGCCGTTGTAAACCGCTATTTCGCTATTTATTCGCAAACAACAACCGAGAGAAAAAATGTAAGCTGTTAACCAGGGAACAGTTGGAACCAAACTCCCGATTGATCCAGCCATTCCGTAAATTGATTTCCCTCAAAGGGATAATGGTTGACCCTCCCAAAGAAATTGCGTGATTCATAGCAGAGATACAACTAGGCAGAACATGGCTATTTTCAACCGTCCGTTCCTCGTTTTCAGAAAAAACCTCAGAATCTGGTGAAGCGGTTGACGCTAGAGATTTGAAAATCGTGTGAATGCTTCTATTTAGAATCTAATATTGAGGATGAGCTGACTGGTATGTTGACGTAGGAGATCCGGTTACTTAGTTTGTAATCAGCGACGTTGAGGAAACATGTTTTATACATCTAAAATGATAAAGCCTTATAGAACCTAGCTCATGTAATGCAGAAGAATTGTATATCTGGGCTGAATTAAACCAATAAGCTTTTGTTCTCCCGAATAGACAGTCGTTAACAGCAAGCACGAAAGAAGACAACAGATTACGCCAAAATTGCATGGAGGTACTTAACTGAAGGGCTCGCGAAAGAACCACAACTGTAATTCGTTGATAATTATTTGTCAGTTGGACCGAGACAATCATAAAAGCAAAGCCAAAATGTAACCGAAATAGACATTAATTGCAAGTAGTAACTGGATGTTTGGAGAAAATTCCCCTGGAAGCACACTCCTGACGATTCAAATTAGATCCTGATGAAACATACCCATTTGGAGTATACAAATAACGGGATGTTTCAACAGAAGCGCACATACATGACAAGCGGCAATAACCGCGAAGCTGGTAGTGTGCATTCGGTGAAATTTTGTCCGCTCATCCAGATACTACCTGCAGTATATATATATATATATATATATATATTTATATATATATATATATATATATATATATATATATACACCCTACCGAGCCCAAGTTCCCACCAATCGTAAGAGATTACGACTGATGTATTGCACAATCTCTCGTGAATTTCAAATGTTTATTATTCACTACGCTTCGTTCAACTCTATTCCGACGAAGTGGCGAACTCATCCTTTTCAACTGAAATGGGGACACCTATGCAAGAAAAAGTCCAAAGTCCAATACAACAAAAGCTTTGATAGAAAAGAAGAATATTCTTTACAGTTATTATCTGGTTCCCTGGGCATCTTTCTAGTATAGTTGGCAACTTCGATTACTCATCAAGAGCTATTGTCCCATCACTGATTCTACTTCACAAGACTGCAATGTCTTCTTTATACCTTCCAGTTTCACAGAAATATGCCCCTATCAAAAGATGGGACAAACCGTACGGATGCGATACGAACCTCATTTTTTAGATTCCGAACAAACTTTTTCCCCGAAACCGTGCAACTTGGCCTTTGCGCTATAATTTCCCGGTCGGAAACGTATGATTTGGATCTTGGCTTTCAGAAATCATCAACGTCTCGCATAACGAAGATACGGGACCATATCATTCAAAACGGGGGCAAATTTTGGCCTGTTCAGGTAGTTGTGAATAAAACCAATACCGAAAATCACAGGCAAATGAAACAAGAATTTTGTGCAACCGGTAGGTAAAATGATAGAATCATACAAATAAGGAATACGAACGGTACAGGGTATGAAAAGAAACAGAGAAATCATTCTAGTATTGCCATGCAAACCACGTAGGACTTAGGCTGAAAGCTAACGCAGAAAAAATAACACAATTTGCACTTAATCCTGTTATGCAGCATTTGTTATCATTTGACACAAATGGATGTAAAGGTCATACCTATCACTACTCTTCCGTTTTCCATGTGACCACATCGCATGGTTTGCGAACCTTGTTGCAAGCGAGGCGTTTTTAGTGTTAGTTAACATAAATTATGATACGAAGAACAAAATGTCAAAATCCATATTATTCCATTATTGGGAAACATCAAAGCTAAGAAAGACTTGAATTTTCCAAAGCGTTCGCCATCGAAAAATGTATCTACGATAGCGTTATTCAACGGTAATCACTTTCAGATAGATAAAACTAATGTCCCAGTTGATTCTGAATAAATTACTAATTCCGCTGGGTAACATGAATAGATTGAATGATTTTAGGGTTGCTCTATTTATGGCTGCCATGGTCACCGCTGCGAAAATGACAACTTCGGTCAAATTAGTACAGGTGTCAGTCAATGTCCAAGGTTGAAAAACGTGGCGACGTACAAGTTCATTCCGTTAGAAACTAGCTGCGAATTGCACCTCACGCGGGTGCGACCAGAGTACAAAAAAAGATAGAGGGCTTCAATTAGACATTTCGATTCACTCTTCGGTTGAGAAACAGAAAGAAGTGCTTGCGAAACCCCAGCAGAGTTTGGCGCAATGTTCATTTTCTTGAAAATATTTTTACTTTCTTTATTAATGAGATAGCATTGTACATCAATTTTCAGGAGGGGGACTGCAGCTAACAAAGGGCTGCCAAGTGTGGAAGTTGACCGGCAGTGGGATCATTGACAACTGAGAGGCGGAAAAATAAGATCCACTTAAAACGGGATTAGCCTGAGAAAGAAAATAAATGCCAGAACGCAGAGAGAGTCAAGTCGGTTGATGAAAAAACCGTTAAATCAAAACGTAATCACATTGTCATCTCATACACAACAAATAAGCTAGAATCGTTTGTAACAAGATAGACAACAGATCTAGTCGATCGATGTGGTAAACGCGGGTGATCATTAGCACCTAATAACGATTTAGCAAAGCAGCTACATAAGAGACATTTTTGAAGTCATCAGTAACTACTCTCACAATGCCTATGATTTTACCAGTTTTCCGCACTTCTTCTGTTAAGTAAACGGAAACTTTGGAAGATTTCTGAACCATTAATTTGATCAATTAACCGTTAAATAGAGAAACAATCGCGGATGAGACGGAACCAATATATGATATTCACTTAAGAACTTCAAACGCTAAAACCATCATCATTAATTGTATTGGTATCACACTGCTCGGAGCCAAAAATGTGCCATTCGTGATGCTGAAAGTTTGATTACCGCCAGTAGCAAAACATAGGTGGCTTACAGTGATCATCTGAATGCTGTGACGTGCGCTGTTGATACCAAACGAGGCTTTTATCAGTCGGAGACCAAAATAACTTTCATATGGTGCTGAAATATATTCCCCAATTGTCCCCGTGTGTGAATTTTTGTTCAGAGCCTCGGGCTAACTTTACTTTGAATTGGACAACCGGGTAGTATCCAGCCCACTGACGAACCGTTAATTCCGGTGGACAAACTACAACGTCGAGGAGGATATAGGAGCCATTATTCCAGTGTACGCCTCCATCGCCATATATATATATATAATTACAGGCTAGAAGACGTCCACTGAGTTGTAACGCTGATTGCGGCGTTTCCATCCAAACTAGGACTCGATGTCAAACGTGAAAGAGTGATCGAATAGGATCGCTAGTTCGTTCGATTTGGTACATTGAACGTCTGTTTGTTCGTCTATTCTGCATCGTGGATCTTGTTAAGATGACGTAATGTTCATCGGTCTCGACATGCCAAATGAACGATTTATTCGAGTGGAGGGCGTCGAGAATCAATCGCTCTCCTTTTCTGATTGTTCGGCTGACTACCTTTGCGTTGTTCATGCTGACCTCATGGTCTGCTCGTCGTTCCATGTGTGAATGTAGGTCAGCGCGTCGTAGGACTAGGCTATGTTCATGCAAGCGTGTGCGTAATTATTTGCCTGTCTCAACGAAATATTATTTATCACACCAGAGACATGGAATGACATAAACTAACCCTGATTGGTCGTACTGGTTGACGCGAACTTTTCCGTTGAATAAAGCGGATCTCAGGGTCCTGGTCGGTATGTAGGCAATTGTGATATCCAGTGGATGTCGGATGCGTTCGACCGCCTTGGATACTCCCCGTATGTATGGAAGTACCACGATCGATTTAGTTCTCTTGGTGTTTCCCCTCCGATAATTGCGGATACAGGCGTTGATGAAAGATTTTAATTATCCGTTGGCCAAAAATAACTTAATCTAAATTACTCTTATGTTCGTAGGCGCTGCGTACTGCAGTGTGTCAGCCCGATGGAACAGGGTACGCACATAGCTCTTTAAGTGCTAGGTTGGATGGTGGCTTCTGAAATTGAGTATGCGGTCCGTCGACAGCAGGTTTTTGCAAGCGGTTGTCCCTATGGTCGCTTTTGGTTGTCTCAATTAGTATGTCGAGGAACGGTAGAGTCAAGACTTGATCCACCTCCTTGGTGTTGATCGAATTGGTCCATTTGTTTTGTTCAACATAACAAACGTATCGTCAACATATCGGATCCAAAAGCGTGGGCGGTTTGCTTCAAATGCTTTTGCCTCGAATTGTTTCATGGTTGCGTCAGCTAACAAGCCTGATGGTGGTGATCCCATGGGCATTCTTCTTATATGTTTATATACTGCCCTAGTGAACTGTAGGGATATTTTCAAGTACGATTCTAGCAAATTCATGATAAATCATCTGTAGACATTGCTGCTTTGAATCCTTCTCCGTAATACAGCGGATACCGTCCAATGACATCTGCTTCGGAATATTTATCAACAATGATATTACGTCAAATGAGACCATATGTATATATATTTATATATATATATATACCGTTAACATTGTCTGAAAACGCTCAGTATACCGATGCCTAATCTTCTCAGTTGAACTGTGTTGCTCGGAACTGTTAGTGACAATAAATAACAAGGTAGCAATATGCAACATGTGGACGCACCCATCAAAACATAATAGAATGGTTCGACTTGATCAAGGTACATGGAAGTAACTGTGAGTGATATAATATTAATAACACAGCGTTGTTGGTAGATGTAATGCGCCAACGTTTCGACTGCCGTGGGTAGTCTTTCTCAAGGCAAGTTTTACAATCCGCTGTTATTAACATTATATCATTCACACTTAAAACCAATACATGGCGCATCGATCTTTCGAAATACTCCTCATATCATTTGGTCCTGATACATGGAAGTAATTATGTTCCTCAAACTGTAGGCGAGAAAATATTTTTTTCTGTTTTACCCAGCCACTTATTGCCAACATTGCAATTTTTTCTGACATACATGAAGTATGGGTGTAATGAAGGGAGCATGTCCCATAGCCGCTGGGGTAAACTACACGGGAAGGACGAGGAATCGGTAATCATGACCCGGAAACTTGGAATGGCACAAAACCGCATAAGTTAGGTGGGATAACGAGTCGAGCGGCAGCGATTTGCCGTCCGCCGGTAAAAAAGACTGGTTGATCTGGGACTTTACCTTCCGACCTTTATGGAGTGACAGATGCTCAATCAATTTGACCACTGCCGGTCATTCAGAATATCTCCGACCCGTTCAGCGGAAGCCGACAGAGCATCAAAGTCATGGACCATGCATCGGAGCACGATGCGGAACATCAGCAACCGTGGATCAACAACAGCTACCGAGTAGAATCTCGTTTACCCTTCGCATATACTGAGCATAAGCAGTTTTTGAACGGGTGAACAAATGCCCTCGGACACTTCATTAGGGGGAGAGTAGGAGGGTTAACTTAAATCCGATAGTGGCTGCTTTTAGTTCAAAGGGAAACTGGATGAAGAGAAAAAAATAGGGCTAAATTTTCCTGGACATAAATTTTCCGGATGGATCGGGAAGAATAAGAACGCTCCATGAAAAAGAATAAAGGCCATATGAAAATAAAAAAGACCTGGAAATGCATAATCAGCTAGGCTAGTAGGAGCAGCGAACACGTGAGGATCACAAGCAAACAGAAGAACGAGATAACTGCAAGAATCAACGGAGAAGTAAGACTTAGAATCAATGTGATTTTCACTTGTCACTAAACGAAACAGATGGCTTGTTTTGCTGGAAAATAAACTGACTCACTAATCACGGAACTTTATGGGAACCGCATGACCCGTTAATTGAGGCTAGTATCGCTAAATGCGAGTATGAATGTTAGCGAAAATGAAAAACATGGAACCGCGATTATTGACGCTGAAAAATTCGGAGGCAATCATCTATCTAGGGGAATTGGAACGGAGGAACATGTTACGTGCTGGAAAGAGACAACCAAGAAGAAGGGGGAATAAAAGCGGTTACCTACATAAGATTGGTCTTCAAACGCAAACAAAGCACAGGATTGAAGAACAGCCCGATATTGGTATTCCGGAGCTAAACATTCATTTACTTTGGAAGAACTACAGGGGAATAGAGGAAAAATCCAACACGAAGAATTTTATACAGAATGTATTCCTCACGTGCAACTCCGCGGCGCGCATTAATTAGATTAGATTACCGAATGAAGAGAACGGCGAAAAAGGTGCCGATTGGGACAGTAATAGACAGCAAACGCTGACCGATTCCAAAAGCAAAAGCAACAACGAAAACCACAAGAGGGAATGACGGGCGAGCATACCAAAGCTGCTAGATGCTTCATCTCTTTTTTGATCAGAAATACAATGTACAAAATGCAAGACAAAGACCAAATTGTGAGGCGGGAGGGGTTAAGATGCCTGTCGCATTGCAATTTCCTGCCCAATACAGTCACTCACATGGAAAACGGGAGGAAACGGCTAGATAAAACGAGAGTAGAGCAAAGGATTAGGGCTGCATGCGTTTGAGTATAAGTGCGAATGGTACGCAGATCTCGATACATGTGTGCAAGCCGTGAGTAGCGATGTGCAGTTGCTCAGTACGAGCAACACTAGGTAGGTCATTGGAAAATTTCGAATATACAAAAACCGCTCTCGGCGTAACTTACAATAAACTAGGGACACATACTGAAAGCGATGCCTACTTGCAATCGGAGAGTAAAACAGATCCCTTTTAAGAAGTCGGTATACCGTGATCTCAAAACATGGGTATATGCAGACCGGTCAACGAGAGTATCGAACAACAGAGGAATACAAAAAATTCAAATCAAGTAGGATCATATTTAGGAAAATCGGTTATCCAACCCGCACCCCCTTCTTTCCACTTCAGTAAGACACACCTAGAACTGGTCTGCAGCCTAGTTCTCGATTGAAACGACGGTCCAATCAAGCAAACAGCAAATTAGCCTGACACGCAATCCGTGACACCGATCGATTTTCATGTTCGTTTAGTGTTCGTGCGGCACACGCGAGCTCAGTCTTAGCCAGAAGATATTTAGGCGTTTGGAAATCACAAAATCCGACGGGAACAAATTAATCGTTGCGCAGGGATAAACAGCCAGATTAACACAGGGTGATTCAGTAATTCCGAATGGGAAGAAGGTAAATGGCCGTCAAGCGAATTCATTCAAGGAAATAAATGAGCTAATTACCAATGTTATATCGACAAAATTCGGTAGTTAAAATGCAAGAATTTCATGTCACTCGATCCAGTTCAACTTGAAGAAACGCTGCATTTGGGGTTCTGGTGATGATCAACAATTAGCATCATCATCGAACAAAATAAAATCGAGTGAGCAGAGTGTAAAAAAAGCGAGAAATCACGTCGATCGAGACACGCCCCAAATCGAACAACGCCACCAATGGGGGCATCGGCCAAGCCCATCCCATGGATATCACCTACGCAACGAAATCAACCAAACTGCGTTTTCACACACCAGCAGGCTGATGACTAATCGACTTGGCACAGCTCCAGTTGACTGGTCACCACGACCAGAGTGGAAAAAACAACTCTCGGCATATGGCATCATATGGCTCGATGGGCAACTTTTCCTGCACAAGGGTGCATAACGCACTAGGTGCACTAGGGCCAAGAAGTCGCGTTAGATTTACCAAGTATTGGACGATTGAAAATTGATAATCGTTCATAATTAAGTGAAAATCATTCCGTGACATGCTCAGAAAATGTTGTGGGTTGGAGTTGGCGAGGCTTGGAAACCGTGATATTTAAACTATTTCGAAGACCAAAAACAGAAGGATTCAAAAAACGTCTTGCATCAATTCAAGGAAACTCAACACAACGATATCGAATGAGTGAAACATTGAAGCCATAATCCACCCAAAAACGAAAAAGAGAGAAGCGAAATTCAAATACATTCAATAGACGATTCACCGGCAACTTCTTTGATAATTCGATGCACTTGGATTTTTTGAATGAAACGTAACAGAGGCGGAAGCCAACGAGTGAGTGAATGCGTCGGTTTTTCTGCCGACGGAAAATTGTTAGGAATTAAAGCAAAACACTAACCTTGGATGCGACTGCGATCGCACATTTCGGAATCACTTGTCCGAATTTTACAAAAAACTTGGATTCTTAATTTATAGCTATTATTGCACCTGTGATACATCTAACACGTTCGGTGGGAGGTACTCAGGTCCAGAGAGCCTTATGATTGAAAAACTAATACAGAATACACTTGATGTTTGGAACACATAAAACGGGGCAGCCACAATTACTAGGTCTGCAATACCATTAACATTGATTCTAACAGTTACAGTCATCCACAAGAGATGTCCTCGTTTGAACTGTGGTGACGCGATCATCTTGGAGCAGACCAAGTGAGCGTCAGATGCACGTGTGTATTTTGACTGCTGCTGCGAGGAGTACTAATGGGTATTATGCCAAAGCACTACTATTTACCAGTACAATCAAACTTTGATGATAACTCACTTGGGGTCGTAGATCTCCAACAGATGAACAATGGAGAGCTCCTGGCAGAAAAATGACTCGGCGAACCGCTTCATCTGTGAGGCGAGAGAGAAGAAAGCGATCGACGATGGAGAGCACAGATGCAGTCGGAAAAAATGTCATCTGAGGTACAGAAAGAGAATAACTCGTTGATCGCCGGACAAAAACAACAGTGTTGTTGGTTTTGTTGTTTGGTTTGCCCCTGAGGTAGGAATTACGCAAATGGGCGAATATTTTTAATTTAATTTCTGAGACAAGCACCAAAAGGTTTAAAAACTGTGCAAACGAAAAAATCGAACTGACCTCAATCATGAAAGTAATGCCGAACTTAAAAGGAGGTAATCAGTTAAACTCCCTTGCTTTTATAACTGATATCAACTGCAGAAACTATAGTATTTGCATAATGCTGAAAGTAAAACAGGAGGAAGGAAGATGGAAGACTTCCAAGAAAAAACGGTAGCAAAATTCACCCAAACAAAGTTAGTCCGAGTGGCTGTAGGTGCTATTATTAGCGCCAAAACAAAGGGTCTGCAGTAAATTCACAACTCCACTGTCATCGAATGAAATCGCCAAGCCAAAAATGGATGAATGATCGCATAGTCACCAGCAAAACTTGCTGTGATCCGAACCAGGTAAGGAACGTATCAGTGCAAATAACTATCCATCATCGAACGTATGCTCTGAACATTTCAAGTTCCCCCAGGTGCTTGACATCTCTGCGGCTGCTTACCATAGAATACACCATTTAATCTGAAAACTAATTTTAAACGAAACGAGTTCGGACACGGATCAAGTGAACTGATGACAACGAGAACAAGGCGAATGTATGAAGAACAGCCGTGTAACACCGGTGATGGTTCTTCGTGAAAACGAGAAGCCGGTTTGAGAATAACCAACGCGAAAAAATCACTGGTGTTCAGGAGTGTATTGGTGGAATCCAGCTTTTTATCAACTACGGTTCTTTGGAGTTAGATATTGTCCACCTCAGTTTTCTTAGTTAACACACAAGCAAACTTATGACATCAGCAACACCACCATATAGAGTGAGAAAGCCTATAGCACATGAACAAACAATGACCATGGCTAAGATCCCCCAATGGACTGTGGAACAAAAGACAATCCACTCAAATCGGTTTATTTTAATTCGGTCCCGATGAAAACAAATGCATAAAAAATACGAAAAATTGAGTCCCCATCACAATCCAACCACAATTGAAAACGTTTGATCGTGGCAAATGTTTGTGAGGAGCTACTAATTGACGACGACAACTTACAGAGGCACATTAAGCTACATAAGGGAGTGCAGTTTATGACCTGAGTACGGCAAAAGTGATTTCGATGGCAAAATGACTGAGAAAGTTTCCTTACACGCAGTTTCACTATCGCATTAGATAAAACAAGATGTCTCTGGATAACCCGGTAATGGTTAAAAAACGATGACGAAAAGTCAATTTGTGATAGCCGCTGGTCACATACTATCGCCGGGAATTGAAATGATCCCATCTTGACCAATGGAGTGACGCACCGTTTGTAACCCGGAAGGTGAAGCATGATGGGTGTCAAAATCTACAACGACCGATACAACTGAGAAGCGCCGGACTGAAAATAGGTCGATATAGGCAATAAACGGAGCATTACCGGTTGCTATGGGAACGATCGAGCACTATGAAACACACATACCAGCATGTAAATGTACGTTGATTGAAGAGACCAAAGTCACGTGCGCGCATTTAGATGCGAAGTAGGATATAAAAACTGGTACAAGCTTTTTGGAATCAACACGTCCGAGAAAAAGAAAACATAACAATACCACAATTGCGCGTTAAACAAACGGAACTCTAACACTTAATATGATCAAACCTGCTTTAGACAGTTGCAAGTTCCTTGATAGTGACAGCAAATAAGTACAGTCCTAGGATGAACTCGAAAAAGCAGACCTTAAAGCCACTTTGTGATTAAATTAACGCCTTAACCTCCTAGTTTTGAATTTTATTTGATTCAATCCATCACTGTCGGTCGGAATAATTCAGACAGCACGAAGAAACAAGCCACAGAGCAAAATGGCGGCATTGCGTAAAGCATGTGTTTATCAAACGCAGTCGCAAATAACTTCGAACCGATTGGAGGTCTGGAGCAGTGAGAATGATGTAGTCTGCGCAGTACACACTCACGTTAGCAAATAAAAAAACATATATCAAAGATGTCAGTGGAAATCGGGATAAGTGATAAGATTTTAAATGCACAGGCGCGGACGATACTCCGCTATTATTCACAATGTTTGCAGAATATTGGAGTTCCACGCGGAAACCAAGAACAGCGGGCCGCATTTTCAAGGAGACTGCAGGAGGGTTGTTTCGACAACAAAGGACTAAGACTTAGTCCAATATTTGCCGAGACAAAAGGAGGGAGCGTATGCGGCACTGATGCTTCGAAGAGGAACTAACAATACAACTAACAATTACCGTAACCAAACGTTCAACTTCTTTCAGCTAGTTTCTGTGCATTACTGCAATGGGATAATCAGTCTACTTCTGCATTTTCAATCATTCAAAAACAGATGACCGCACTTGTTGCGCTGAAGTTGAATCTGTGGAAGAATTTCGTGACCAAATGAAGAGGGCTTGGAGTAGCCGAAATTTGTCATTATTAAGCGATATGCATAAAAATGTTGATTCAGGATGAAGCTGAGCAGTTGATCGCCTTTTGATATTCAAATCTATTGCCCGTCCCCCAGTTTTTATTCAAAGCAACGTTCCCCTTGCTTCTGAACGTATCATGAAAAACAGGTTACCTACAACATTCCACCTCATATATATATATATATATATATATATATATATGAAGTGAGAAAGCTTACACTGAATTATAACGTTTATTGTAACGTTTCGATCCAGACTAGGACTCGTTGCCGTACCGCAACCAAGCACAACCGGTAGAACAGCAGTGTAGTTCTAGATAAAGAAATTAGTTGGTCGGTTCATGTTTTTTCTCACGAGTTCTACAGGTTCCGTGGAACAAGACAAAAGATAATGGCGCAATTTAGCTGGTGAGCCACACCCGCCATCTTATAGCGTCACCAATGGACTTGTGGTAATCGTAAACGGAGCATATGCCCAAAGAAAACCGATCATACCCTAGACAATGCCGCTTGCTTTCGGCGCCCCGGGCCCATGTTACGCATGTCTAATCACCAATACCGATGGCAATTTTCTCATCTGCAAATTGCAGACGCCTCAGGTGGAACTTAATTCAACCAAGTACTTTGGGAGTAATTCAACCCTGTCGACTAAATAACACAGAAGACCACCACTCAGATCATGTTCCCGTATCCAACGATAACCAGAGAACTAACCTGTAAGCCACCTACCGGATACCCCGAGAATTATCAGCGTAATTCGATTTTCAGACATACGGTTAATATCATTTCCTAAACAGAATATACTTGGGCTGGAAAAAATTGTTAACAATTTGATTCTTTGTATACACCTCATTACCTCTTGCGAGTATTGTAAGGGATTTATGATAATTCTTGCGGGAAGGACTACTCATCGTCATCATCATCATCGTTCAGCGTTAAACAACAAAGCAAGCTCCACTCACCGCTGCATTTTCCCCATAGTTACGTGTTTCTACAAAAAAATTCAATACGCAAAGGGAACAGGAGTGGACCCACACAGGCTGCAGAAAAAAACAATGCCGTACAAGCTAATACACGGAATATAGTCCTACTCTACAACCGCGTTCGTTCAATCATTCTGATTCGATAGAGAATTACAACACCATTGCCACTGTTCACAGTTCGCTGCCATGTCTTCCAATGCCTCCAGTCAGCTAGTTGCAGGTCTTTCGGACCTAAACCACAAGAACGTGAGTGAGACTCCAGCTTCACCTAAGCTCGTTGTTCATTTTCTCACCCCACATTGCCAAATCATCTGCTGACCTCCGCATGGCTTCTTTCACTCCGTGGGAGGAACGCAAAATAGAGAACGACATAGTAGATAAGTGTTCGTCATACGCAGCACGTGACCCAACCAGCGTAGTCTACTAAGTTTCATACGATGAAGCAAGCTATTCTCGGAAGTGGCACTTAGTACTAGATTCCTCACCCCTACATTATTCACCTGGCCACTCCACCCACTCCTAGACATACAACGTAGACATCAATGATCAAAAACCTCCAAGCGACGAACATCCCCCAGGCAGAAACTCCATGTTTCGCAACCGTAAAACAGAACTGAACGCACTGCGGCATAGTACACACGACCTTCCAGCTTCAATGGAATATCAAGCCGACGCCACAAGTACTTTAGTCCAGTCTAAGCCGCTCTAGCCTTGGAAACACGCCCACCGGTGTCTCGCATAAGCTTAAACACTCTTTAGCTGACACCTGAAACGGCCGCTATTTCCATCTCTTCGGCTACATTAACCCACCACTTATCGTCAACTGACGCTGCAGCTGTCCATGCATCTTATTCACCTTCTTGCAGTTAGGGAGCTGGCGTTTTGCTTCATTAGACCCAGCGACCCTTGCGAGATCCAGTGTCTTTGATGAACGCTAGGTCTAGGACCACAGGCGAAATCTCCTGCCAAATGCATAGCCTGCTTAATTTGATCCCACTGCTCGTCGACATTGCTGTTCGTCAAAGTTCTTAGTTCCTCGAACAGGTCCTGCTCATAGATGTTGCGAACAGCCGAATCAGACAAACGTTCGACAACCAATCGCGTTTGTGGCCTGCGTCGATGGCCATTCAGCTGCAGCAAAAATCGCATTAAAACTAACGCATGGTCCGACTCGACGTACGTGGTCCAGTACGATCTACAGTTCTGGACAGAACCGCGCCAACGGTAGCTAACTGCGATATGGTCAATCTGACTGAAAGTACCTGTCGAGTTAGAGCGCCATTTCGCAGTGCGACGCGAACTGTGTCGGAAATTCGTATTAGATAGGAATAAATGATTGTCTGCACAGAATTGGAGAAGTCTTTCCCCGTTGTCTGTTCGCTGTGCAGGCAAGGTGCATCGCCCACCTAAACAGGACGCCGAGGCACTCAGTTTTCCAACTTGTGCATTAAAGTCACCTGCTACCACTACGATGTCAGAGCGTTTGCTCTTCCGAACAAGAGTCACGAGGTCATCGTAAAACTCGTCTTTCTCCATGTCAGTGCTGCAGTCTGTTCGGGAGTATGCCGAGATAACAAATAAACCACGCCTAACACTACTATCCTTTCGGACGCCGACTGATCCCTGCAGTCTCATGGCACACAAGCGATTGTTGACCGGGATCCAGTCTAGGAGGACTGTTTCAGCCTTCTCACTCAAGACTATTCCTACACCACGTTGACCCACAGCTTGAGCTGCTTCGTCTCCTGAAGTGCGAAGAAAATATCTTGACGAGACGTTTGGCGCAGTTAGTTGAATTACTCTACTCGAATACTGAATTCGTGTTTCACTCACGCAGCAGACATCAATCGAAAGTGAGTCCACTGTCAGAGCCAAATACGCTTGTTTGCCAGCTTGTATTAAATTGTACACATTGAAGGAACCGAGATTCAGAAGGTGACGAGGCTTCAGAAAGTGTAAGTCAACGGACTGAAAACCACCTACTACGCCCCTTGTCAACGAACCGTTGCGAGTATCGGGTGGGTGATCAGTGGGGAACACTATGGGTAGGCAGAGCGGGCAAAAAAATGGGTTGGAGACAGAAGAGACAAGTTGAAAGACTAATGCTCAGACTTCACCCTAAAAGCACGAACCCCAGGTGATGCGATAGAGCGTCACCTCAATCGAAAGTCGACAGAGCCCGATATCTAAAAAATAACTTGGACTAGTGATTTGGATCAGCCCGAAAGGGCTGAATAGCGCAATGGCAACACATATATCTCCCACGCGAAAAGTCTGAGGTTTAAACCTTGAATGCGATCATGGATATACATCATCCATGGGTCTGGAGCATCCTGACAACAAATTGAATCTTACCTGAATGTCCCAACACATCTACTTTAACAAGACATCACTGCATTGTGAGGCCTATGTCAAGTACGAAAAGAATTCAGAGGTAAGAGATTTTAAGCGCATACATACACCCCATGATACAAGAATACGACAGAAAAATTTCAGCGTCTAAAAACGAGGTACAGTTTCGACTAAAACAAACGATGATGGCATTGTTGTCCGTGTTTTATTGTAGTTATCCAAAAATTGTCTAATCCATGAATTTAACCGGCTCTGACTACACACGATGAACCGGAAGGACATAACCAAGAGCCATTGTTTATCTGTCCTTTCTGCACGTTCGTTGCTCGTGGTTTTAGCATGGCTTCAAGTGAGCATGATCGAAAGTGCGGACTTGTAGGACTACTCAGTTAACGGAACAGGTATGAATTTGAAACTCGTTAGAAGGCCAACTGAAGATTCCGGGATCAAACCGTAAATTAACCAACTAACTGTTCTCCGCAGACTCGCCCCGGATTTAATTACAGTCCACATGATCAGACAAAAGTCCTCAATTTGACTCAAGTAGAACAGGATAAGCAACGGTATTATGCACTGTGCACAAGAAACAAGATGTACTCCAATCAGGCCAATCAGGGTGGATCTGATCGAATGTGCGCAACAATAAAGAACCAACCACGCCCTGTATGCTTGATGATCGTGCGAAGCTGCTGCAAAGGTTTCACGCTACAAACAAGTTCGATCCGTGTACAAGTTAGGCGGGACTACTGTGGATGGTCATGTAAACCAGCTACAACTACTTCATTCACGTGCCTTCCTTCATATATTACCTGCAAAGCATACCTCACGATGTAGTGAAAAACCAGTACACCTTGCCGTAAGTCCGCGCTTATTCTGGTTTCGTTCCTAGCAGTTCACAGACTGAAACGGCATTTCCTTTGGAAAAGAACGTTGGTTACAAACTCGAAATGTGCCGAGTTTCGTAAATCCTCCCGGAAAGAGCATCGATGTTAGACATGAAACGAAAGCTGAACTGCTATTAACAAGTGTCAGAGCAGTGGAGTTGAAAAGGTGTCATCGCGACTGTTAGCTCGTCGAACAGTGGATGTGCGACCAACACAACCCTGGACTGCAACTAATTTCCACACGTGTAAATTTTGAGTTTTAGGTAAACTGCTGACTGACGTACCCTGTAAAAGAATGGTCATAAGTTTGAAAAATCAACACAAAATTAAACTGAGTGAAGCACACAAGACTTGCTTACTTCAAGGCAAAATGCCGATTCTTTTTCTTACGCGCGAGGAAGGATAACTGGTATGACAAAGGTCCTTTGTGAGCTCACGGATAACCCCACTGACCCACATGGCGGAGATGCTGACTTTTACCGGTGCCAGCTCACTTCCACAGATGAGGATAAAATCCACTGTAGGATAAGCCAACTGGCCAGTAATCAGAATTACTTTGTTCGCTCCAAAGAGCAAATCAACCATTCTGTTCGGGTGGCACAAAACTTCAGAGTTGTGCACATCGATTTGAAAAACCAATTTACAGTGCCCATCGATACCGACAAGTTAGATCCGACAGTCGTACACTTTTGTCATCACCCCAGGAGGATCTTAGAAAACTAGGAAAAACCCTAACCGATTTGAAAATAATGGGAAATCGTTCACTTAGCTATCGGAATAATGAAATGAACTGAATAAAGAAACGTGCCCATAGGTAAGCGGCGAAAAGCAATACGCACACCTTTGATCTACCTTACGATGATAGATTGCATGAATTACACAGACAGATCGCATTCCCATAATATACATGGATAATGCTTCATCGAAAATCTGACAGGTACATGGTTTACAACCTGTGAATTACTCCCGGTTGGGAGAACTTGATCATGGTCGATCATATACTTCAGCGATTGCAAACTGAATGATATAGGAAAACCACATAAGATAAATGTTAAAATGAACCAGAAGCCATGATTTAGTAACAAAAATTCCGTGCAGCATGCTCATAAACCTTACTCTTTCGGGAAGAATGTTTTTGCCAATAAAGAAATTGTGCATGGCACGATCATGAGAAGTGCATCATTTTTACGCCTTCAACATCACGCCCAGTTTGGACGTTTGAATGTTGAACGCCATGGCGTCCCTCACCAGTCATCGACCGAGTCACGCGACTTGGTCAAGACTCGTCAGCACAAGTGATCGGTTTGAATTTCGAGTAGTGATAGAATAAATAGGTCGGAAATACACGCTGGTTTCTCCACTAAAAGAAAACTGAAAAATGGTACGTAGTACTCACTAACTATTATTTTTACTTTATTTTATGGCGGTTGAACTTCGGCAGCTTCTTTATGGCATGCTCCATGCATGAATGCCGTGGAAGGAGCATGCTCCAAAACCATAATGGTTCATCACATGGGAGGAGGGGTGCCAGCAACCTGACTTTGAAACCTGGAGTGGCATAAAACCAAGTAGGGTAACCAGCCGGGCGACAGTGAGTTGCTGTTCACGAGCAAAGTGACTGGGGGATCTGGAACTCGAACCTTTGACCGTTTTGATGACAGACGCTTAACCAATTTGACCAACGCATGGTCAAGTGGATGTCGCCCCGGGGGACAGAATAAACCCGAACACCAAAAGCTAGCATGACGACGTGTTTCACGATAAATCTATTCAAACATACTTCGTCCTACGATATCACAGAACTAATAACTAGCCATGTCGAAACGGCGACGATGATAGAGCAAGAAAATCATCAACTGTCCATAGTCTGAGGACAGAAAACTGACCGGTCTTTCGACCGGCATATACAAGTACGGGCATATTTCAGACAACAATAATAAATCGTCAGGGGTATTGTGATTACTTTGTGGATTCAAAAGCTACTTAAATCAAGAGCACAGAAGAATAGCACGTTTAGACAAGCAGTTACGGTGAAATAGGCAACAGATAATGTAAGAAATTAGTCAACAATGAACACCAACCTACCCGCACTTGATGTGCTTTACGTCGTAAGTAGGCTGTCACTTTGTAGTGCAGCACAGTGGATTTGCTCAGCTGTTTTAACAGTGCGGTATTATGAGAGGATAATCGGGCGACATCCAATGATAACTGATTGGCCATCTCTTCATCATTATTCAGGGCCTGAACAAAGGGAATGAAATATACCGATAACGAAAAAGTTGGCGAAAGGTTACACGGGGTATAAGAAATAGCTGCGTGAAAGAACTTACGTGCATTTGTTTGCATAGTTCTTCAAGCTTTTCTGAAAAATTGGTTGTGCCTAAAGAAGAAAACACTCTATGGTAAATGGATATCCAAGTTAGTCCTGGATGCCCTCTTCTATCGAAACCTACTATGTTTAATTGAATAAATATTCTTACGCAGACAAGCTACAAAGGTAACAAAGGGCGGAACCACCAGGAACACGCCAAACATCGACGTGTTTCCACTACTTCTTTGTTCGCTGAAATCACATGACCCATCAAGCCACACTACCACGATAGCTTTAATCTGCTACTTGAAACAGAACATCTGGTCTATCAAAGTCGCAATCACCTAGAGCAAAATTGTGCGCATATTTGAATTTAATTAGGAGAAAAGTCTGAGAACAGTAGACCAATGCGTGCCACAAGTTCAACTGAGCTATATGATGCTTACATTCTGTATTTAACAGAATGCCCATATAGTGGGGCACTCGAGACCCATTCAACTATCCTCGTTTGTGGGAAAGCTTGTCCGTCACGCACAGTCAATATTCCAAAGTCGGTCAGCCGGGTTAATTTTTTCATGGTGAACACGTCAACACGCACCACATGGCTGACATGAAACGATGAACGAATTGAAGGTTTCGGTGTCGAGTCGAAAAAACGCAGAACGGAATAAGAATTGTAGACTTGCTTCATGCCATTTACGGTAGAATGAACAGACATGATGAAACAGAAGTGGATTATCCAAAACCAGGAGGCTGGGGATTATAAGCAAGAAATGTACTTATTTGGATTTCCAATTGACCGATGAGCTAGCGCGCTCGATTTTCGAATAATAATCTCACGGTAATTGTTGCTAGAGATTTACTCAGGTCGTTATTTGATGGACGATGAACGAAAACCGATGGAAAAACTCACCAATTCGAGGTCGGCTCCGAATGGGCAAATAAGGCAAAACTTCTCTCCAGAAGATGAGCATAGATTCTCTAGCGGCCAGGAGGATGTGGCACAAGTGTCGATGAACGGAACAGGCCAACTGAATTCGACTGGTCTGAAAGGTCCACAATCCGAACAAAAAAGTACTCGGCAAGTGTAAACCACAATCCAAGATTAAGCTGGGAGTTTGTCACCGTATTATAAGGACAATGATGACTAGACTTACGCGGAGAAAAGAATGGTTTTGCTTTGTGGAAGAAAAAGAAACGTGGTACGGTGGAGTCACAAAGAGGAAAATGAAATACTGGTTTCGTGTCTTCTTTCCTCAATTTAACCGAGTTTGACGTACTGTCATTAACAGTGAAAAAAATTAAAGTTCTTGCATCTTTTCCAACTGATTAGTTAAGCGATATCAATATCCAACTTGTCCTTGAATATCACAGATGCATTGTACAGCCGCTTCATCCTTGGCAGGAATCGCCAGCATTGTGTATTCATCGCGCCGGAACTGGGACGAAAACCCGGGACGAACGAATGTGAGTCGAACGCCTGAGCAATTACGCTATCCGGGCCGGTTTTCAGCGACGCATCGAACACCAACACTACTGGATTTTGCAGACCACAGACCTTAAAACGCAACAGATGAATGAATGATGCGGACGAACTCCCCTACAGGAAAATGACACCAAATGTCCCACTACTGCAAACGACCAAATAGAAAAGGTTTCCAGCTTTAACTGTCTGTCCATTGGAGTGCACTTCGAAAGCACGAGCCTCAGGTATCCCGGTCAACCTTGCACTCAGATGTTCGTAATGTCCTCGCTTTCTACACAGAAGATCGTCCCCATCGGAGAGTCGTTCATCTGGTGCGTTTTAAGGTCTAGGTCCTGTAAAATCGAAGGACAAGTACCGGCTCTACATCGTGTAGTGTTGATGCTCGATAAACCACTGAGAATAACCTCAGCTGGTGTGATGGTAAAAACATTTGACTTGCAATCGCTTGTCCCGGGTTCGCGTACCAGTTCCGGCGGGATGGATATACAGTTCCGATGATCCTTAACAAGGATGAAACGGCTATTGACAGTGCACGACGAATCAGTTTGAAAATAACACCCAACCCCTACTACTGCAAAGAAACAGCTACACAACAGTTGTTCCTGTACCGACAGACGGTGTCTGCAAAGCCCAACGAGTTCAAGAGCCCGGACGGAGCCACAGCCAAATTTGTAATCATTAATAACGAACTACATATCAGAACTTACAGGATAACCACGTCGCTTGCTACGGACCGATGCGGGAAAAAGCATTCCGAAATAGTGTGGACAAGGCATGATCGAAGAGATTTGATGGTCAATTACTTGGTTAAATGTAGAGATATGAGCTGATCTATTACAAAGAAGCGGTTAATTTTTGTAATCCGTCGATAGTTGGGACAAATCTGTCGATTACACAGACCTAAAATGGAATACAGAACGGATCCTATCCAAGAACTTCTTCAATGTTCTCAATAACGCAACTCTATTTTCAGTCATTCAACTCCAACAAATGCCAGCTATCCCATGAACGAAGGAACGAACGTTCAAAAAGCCTATACATCTGAAGATATGGTTCGAAATTGTCGAGTAGAACGGTACTGACAAAATTCGTTTCTAAAAACGGTCGTGAAACTGGAGAACGAAAATAAACATTCCGGATTTTCACTTAAATCATGCATGGAGAAACAGAACTAGTGAGAATGACATCAGCTGTTCGAAAGGGGAAACAATTGGAAGGCGACGAAACGAAAGATAGGAAAACAAAACAGAGCAAAACGCACACACACACACACACACACACACACACACACGCTATCCCGTTGCATGAAGCACACTGGAGGTGAAAAGACCTCAGAGGGAAATAAACGGTGAAACAATAAACCGGAAACTGTAGAAAGAAAAGCAGTTGAAAAGACTCACGGTAGCTGCTGGTGTGCACATACAAAGTCCTAGCTGAACGAGATAGCCATGAATAAGTGCGCGTATGTCTTAGAACGCTCGCTTAACTATCACTAATTCGCGATGGTGGACGCCGGAAAGAAAACCGTTGTACAGGGAACACTGGATACAAAAACGATTGTTTAGTTCACCTCACAGCTCTAAAGCAGAAGGCAAATTGTCAAGTGTTACCACACGAATAGGTTTACTTGAATAGAGATAAAATTAACACGACCATAACAGACAATAGTGAAATTTTGTAATTCACGCCTCTGGGGCACAAAAAGGCATAAAAAAGATAAGTATACTTGCCAGGAGCAATGTTCTTGCTCTATACAAACATACTTTGGCAAGGTAGTACACGCTGAAGGTGAAAATCGAAACGTGTTATCCCAGAATACTGCCTCAAGAAAGATGAAAGTTACAGGTGGGTGATGGTCCTACTGGCTATGGCATATCACACACTTGAGAAATTCTATGCGTCCCACACAAATCAAATCGATGGTATCGTGAATTAATGGGAGCATCCCTGCATCTCTCTACCTGCCCGACAAAGACGAAGATTCCATGATCCAATGGGGTTAGCAGAATTATGCCCACCAACAACTTGGAACTGTTAAGTATCAGTCTTGGGGCCGACATCAGAGCACCCTGTCAACAGTAGACTAGCTACGGATATGGGAAACGGGTTCACCGAAAAATATTATCGGTAGGAGCTCCTTTGACAGAGTGAGATATCGAATTTATGAGAATAACGGAGCGCAGCTGCAAACGGTTCAACAAGATTTTGCGAATTCATAAGTCAAACCTTGTTGTTAATTTCATGGTTAGCACTAACACCAAGAAGATCACGAGGTTACACGATCGCAATCCCTCACTGGCTAACACAATCTCATCGAGATATGAGAAGCAATCTCTTCCAGTAAGGTACAGATTTACCGAACACGTACGACGCCTGTCTATATTAACTAAAGGTTTCGCTTGCGTCGTAAGCGAATCTCATGGAACCTAACTAAAAAGTACAAGTATTACATAATCAAACTCAGCAGTGGATGTTTTTATGCCTTTTCCACAAACTGGGGACAAAAGGCACATTTTTAAGTAGCCCTTTGAGCATTATCAGACAGGGAGTTAAACGTGAACCGTGGGATTCTTTCTATGGGCTGGCGCGCAACATCCTACACGGACAACCGTGAGTCTTCAGTACCCTAAGCCTAATATCAGTATTGCCGATGCGACATTTCTGCCAAGGCGGAGCAAGAAAAAGAAGTCAACGCTCAAAAACTTGTAGACCATGGTTATTTTTCATCAACACTGACTATGTTTGAAGGACAAACAAACAAAAACATTTAAATCTGATGACAGATAGATAGATACCATATCAGAATCGATGTTAACGTATCTCATCAGTATCGCTTTTGGATGGGTGGAAAAAGATTTGTTTGGTATACTTTGGTAGCCGGATGGTTGACCTGTTGTCTGACGCAGTATTGGCAGTCTTGTGACCGAATCAAAACCCAGTACTTTTACAATACTGAATTGTCTTTCTCAAATCCAGTGATAGCCAACGGAACTAAAAAACTACCGACTGAGTACCCATTTCTAAATACATCTTGGTGAAAAGAAACAAAAATAACACGCTATGCCACATGTTACATGCTATAGCTACTTGGGTAGAGCAATAAATCAGTCAAAACAACAGGATGAGATCACATTCACGTGGTTAGGACACAAGATATATATTACGCAGAATCGTCACGCAAAATGTTGAGGACACTAAGAAACAGGAGAAATTGTGGAGCACAAATTGTTAACGAATGGCAGACATGATACAGTTTGCCATCTCAAGTAGATCGATTAATTAGACTAAAATGCCAGGAACCAAAATACTACATTCGACATAGTTATCCTAGGGCGTGTAACACAAGTTACATCAATCAACCGTTTGTTATTCGACATGTTGCGTATACGTTACGTGACTAACGGGGAGCCAATTTTTCGTCCAAATTTCTTGAAGTGGAGTAGATGGTGTGAAATCAGGACCCATAAACTGAGAGCTTGATATAAAAGCGGAACTTTAAAGCCGAAAACTTACGTGACTTCGAATGCTGAATAATATGCTATGCCAGGATTGCTGCTCCAGACTTTGGGTGGAATGGGACCGCGGCAAAGGGGTGGAGTTCGGTGACAGTTTCTGGAAGCTGAAATAGTAAACTTTCCAGTAAGTTCAAAAAACGCATCTACAGAAGTGATTCAAATGCCACAATTTGAGACATCGAAACTAGATAAACGGGTCAATTATGGTGATTCCCGGCATAAAATCTTAAATTAAGTTAACCTGCTTTAGCTTTATATACAAATTTAGTAACCCAGTTTCAATCTAGACTTGTCTGTCAACTATATCTGGCCTGAAAACCCTGGAATAAACCACCACCGACATAGTCAAATTCAACGAAACAGGAACAAGGAGAATGTTAAATGAAGAAAAAGAGTCGGGGTATAGTTCAACCTTATGCCCAGCATCAGAAGCTACTACGTTACGTGGCAAGACTGGAGGATATGGATCCCCAAGGCTGTGAGCAGAGTGCAATCGCCAAGTGATTGAAATAGATACAATGGCAATTTCGTCACAAGCGGAACCGCAGCATATGCCGCGCATGGAAAGAAAGTGGGTTTTTTAGCAGCCCTATGAATTCGTTCGATTTATCACAGCCTGCAGATAATTATCCCCAAATGGAAACCGCCACCCAGAGAAGTGATCTAAATCCAAATCTGGATGTTTACACGTGACATACAAAGATTTCCTGATGTAGTTTGATTATTCATGTATCCAGAACTTTATTGACATTGAAATACACTGTCTCATTATCAAAGGCACACAACTACCAAAAATATCCAGCTTCCCGGGAGCATCCATAGCGACTTCAGCATGAGCTCTGCGTTAAATTTTTCATGTTAGAACTATCATTTCATTTCTGCTTTCAGGTGATCGGTGGCGCCAGGTAGACACCGCAATCAGGACTGCACGGCATGCTATTTACGCAATTCCAATCAAGTTCAAGAAACTACACGTATAGCACTTCAGTTCTGGTTGCTGTCACTAACTCGTCGGATTAGTCAATGAGAAATGAGAAAAATGGCACAGGCATACACATGGAGAGAGCGAGAGGGAGTGAAGAAACAAAAGGGGAAAGCATAAGAATGGTGAACATGAATAAAAAACATTAGTCGTACTTGTACTTGCCACAGGGTGGGTGGCTGCCGCAGACCTCAAAGCGGAAGCTTAACAGTTTGCACTCGATCAAGCAAGATGTTTCAGAAAAAGATTATGTCTAACACAACCTTTGTTCATATGGCAGACTGATTAATCCAATTAATTTACTACACACTTTTCATCTAGGACAGCAGTGGACAAATTTGGCCAGTTCAGTTCAGCTCAGCAATCAGTAAACGTACAGTGTGCCCTGGTTTTCGTTGCTACCTCAAAGACGCCACTATTGCAAAGATAAAACCAATCAAGAATAAAGAAAAACCAAATGCAATGAAATAAACAGGTTGAGGAAATGTAGAGAAGAACGATTCCGAATGGCAGAACGACACGGAAAGTAGTATCGTTGAAAAAAATGAGGGAAAGACTACCTGACACGATTAGATGGGCTTTCACTCAGCTATATCCCACTGTTGTGCAGTCAGGTTCTTCTCAGAACCATAGGCCTTGGTTGAGAACCCTAATCATTCTTCTGCTTAGCGGCCGGACTCCCTAGCAGTACCCGTCCATCAATCCCCATGAGTTACACGTCTACAAATAATGCCATTACTCAGACTTCGCTCTCTTTTACTCAACCTTTTTATTCTGTCTCCAACCAAATCTCTTTGCCTCCCTCTGCCTACCCGTAATATCCTCACTGATAACACGCCCGATACTCGCAATGGTTCATTGTCATATAGGGTAGTAGGTGGTTTTCAGTCCGCTAACTTACACTTTCTCCAGTCTTGTCAACTTCTGAATCTCGATTCCTTCAATGTGTGCACTGTGTCTGTGTGTGTGTTTATGTACATCTTGATCGACGAGTGGTTTAAACTTCCTCTTGCATCAACCACGCAAGTTGGTTTATTAGGTGCTAAACGAAAGTTTGCTATCAGCGGATTGGATACCGCAGCTGATTCGGTTGAAGCATGTTCTAGCAGTTCAATCCTTCGTTTTATGATCCCCACCGAAATTGAATGACTACCCATAAATTATAAATGCATAGCTTTTTATGTTAACTTGACACCCCTGTGGTTTCAGATTGTGTCACAAATAAACCAATATACTCCCGGAGAGGAAGAGATATGGAGAATGGAAGCGAGGACAAAAATAAAAAAACAGTAACTTGTTTTATGTATCGTTATGTGCGCAGTTTGTTTACTCGTGGTGTATTGAAAAGAGAAGAAAAAAAGTAAATTTTGGGTTATTGACCATGCACCAGAGTATATGGGTCGATCTCGTGAAAAATTATCAACGTAGGAAGGCAGTCATGCAAATTCATGATCCATTTGTGGGCTCAAGACAAGTGGTTTTCCTATGGATCCATAACTGCAGCTCTTAGCTATCCTGCATAACAGCAGGATGGAGCGTAGGGTCTGCAACCCAGTGGGGCCGATGGCTGACTGATCAAATCATACGCCCTCTCGGAGAAGGCCGGACATCCTGGGTGCCCAAGACGTCATTTCGCTACAGATCCCGGTGATCATAGGTCCATATGCTCTGTACGTCTCCCGCTGTCGATTTCTAATCAGCGTTTAGCCATCTCCTCGAGGTTCATTATCAAAGATTAGCCAACCAGATAGAAATCCCCGGAATTTGTCTTCGTCCTCACACTCTGATGAAAACCTTCGGCACTTCATCAGAAGAGACCGTTTTAGATGTACGACCATTTTGAAAAATTTCGAGCGGTGTTCGGCGCGAGTAACCAGATCAGAGCCTTATACACTCAGCTCTGACCGTAATGACGCGTTTAGAGGCAAATCACAAGGTCGGCTATACTAAGTGGTTTTATGGGACTTAGGTCCTACCATAAATGGCGTCGTTGAAACGCAGGCACATCTGATATTTTGAAATTATGGTTCTGTTTTTTCTTTGCGCGAAAATCATTTGTTTGTGAGGAATAGAATTAAAATTAAGGGTTCGCAAAATCTCAGTTCCCTCGGAAATTCCCTCCAGTTCCCTTACCCGCATCCTTGGAGCCTAATCCGTCGAAAGCCAAAGTGTGACCTGTGATCCGATGTTGATATTTATTTCAGAATGACGTCAGTACGGGGAACAGCTGATAAGAAACGATAATGAGCATAAGAATTACCAGTGTAGTGTACATCGACGCATATTTAATTACATGAGGTTCAGTTTTTTCATTACTGTCAGTTGTCACCATTTGCGATGGTCAAGATGGTGATGTGCGACATCCCTTCCCAATAAATTTAACCTCTCGCCCTCTAAAAACAAAAGCTGAACGACTAATGTTTTTCACCTGTATAATTTATCGTTCGTGCTGACTACCCCGAGCATAGCCTTGTTGCGCATTTTCGTAAGTAAACTTCGTTTTTGGTTAGCCGTTCGTTTTTACCCTTGTCAAGGTGAAATAGGGTCTCATTTTTGTTCCGTAAGGAAGCGAGAACCTACTCAGTTCAAACGGTTATAAGGAGTAGTTCTACTTACACCATTTTCTCCCTTAAAATCTAATTAACTGACCAGTACGGTTTTGAGGCATCAGCAATAAGTGACTAACGGTGTTGTGCTTATTTCGGTCTCGACAAAGTTATATAGCGCTTCAGATACAATGGGACGGCACCTTCACATGATAAAACAGTTTAAGTGCCATCATGACTCAACGAGCTCTACAGGATGGCTTATATCAAGCCAGAGATCCAAACATGCCTGAAATGTCAACGGTTGGAGACCTGAAAAAGTAGTCCCCTGGCCTTCTTGTTTGAGTTGAGCTAGCAATTCAATCGGACGATTGAGTGGAATAACACTTGACTCGATTGGACAGGATTCCACTCAACTAGAGCCCGCGGCCTTGGGATATGACAATGACTCGCGAACAGTGGCGATTCCGTTGTTATTTTCTATCGAATCAGAATTATTGAAAGAGAGCGTTTGTACAGTTAGACTGCGTTCCGTGTGTTGGATTCTGCAGCATTCTAGCCTTTTCCCACCCGTGTAGGTCCACTCCTTGTTCCCCTTGGATATTCACTCTTTTTATATAAACGTGTAACTCTGGGGAAAAGGCAGCGGTGACTGAGGCTTGACTTGTTTAACGCTGAACGATGATGATAATGATGATGACTGTACATGAACCTGGATCCAGTCAGTTAGTTGACACTCGGTTTTCACGCACAGAGCGATTACAACGTTAGCTTAACCACGGGTGCTTGAAGCCAGACCACTCGACACGCAAAGACTGATTAGAGATAACGAGGTTACATTTGGGCTATAAAGAGTGATCACGAAAGTGGAATCATGCATGCGCGTTTCGGAGACAGCATATATCTACTTTAGAAGCTTCAAAAGTTCTGGGTAGAACAGCTTGCTGTCCTATTTGGATGAGTGTGCGGACAATGAATGCAGCTAAAGTAAAGTAAACACTTAGGTTTAAGTAACGCATGCAAACTATTTATCCAATTTCTCCCAGTACTCCAATCAGATAAATCCATCGATCCGTAATTCTTTAAGCCATCTTGTGGAATCCCCACCTCGGAAGGACGGAAATCAGAAAGATTCCCTGAAGTTCTGGAGCGCTTGAACGATTGACACTCTGCGGCTGCGCACGGCGCACAAGGGGTTTTCCTCTGAGAACTCTAACCGGATCTTTTGATTCAAAATTCGCACACACAAGACAAAGGGGTGGTAATGCAGCACGGAATCTCGCAGCAAACGCATACTTATCACTGCCCATCTTGCTCGAACTAATGGATCGCACCGTCCTGATAAACCTGCGCGACAACCAATACAATATGGAATTCATTGTTTGTACCATTAATGGGGGCTTGCAGACATGTGGTGCTATGACATTCAGCCACTAAGCAGCAGACACTGAGTAGGCAGAACGGGGGAAAGAGAATTGGTTACAAACGCAAGAGAAAGGTTGAATGAAAGAAAGGGAACTCTGAACAGTAGCATACTTATCACTACCCACCCCATCGACGTTCGATGCAATGGGCAACGTGGACCTGCTTAGCCTGCGCAACGAGCGATGCAGCATGGAATTACTGGTAAACGTGAGAATCATAAAACGAAAGATTGAACTGCTAGAACATGCTTCAACCGAATCAACTGCGGTATCCAATCCGCTGATAGCAAACTTTCGTTTAGCACCTAATAAACCAACTTGCGTGGTTGATGCAAGAGGAAGTTTAAACCACTCGTCGATCAAGATGTACATAAACACACACACAGACACAGTGCACACATTGAAGGAATCGAGATTCAGAAGTTGACAAGACTGGAGAAAGTGTAAGTTAGCGGACTGAAAACCACCTACTACCCTATATGACAATGAACCATTGCGAGTATCGGGCGTGTTATCAGTGAGGATATTACGGGTAGGCAGAGGGAGGCAAAGAGATTTGGTTGGAGACAGAATAAAAAGGTTGAGTAAAAGAGAGCGAAGTCTGAGTAATGGCATTATTTGTAGACGTGTAACTCATGGGGATTGATGGACGGGTACTGCTAGGGAGTCCGGCCGCTAAGCAGAAGAATGATTAGGGTTCTCAACCAAGGCCTATGGTTCTGAGAAGAACCTGACTGCACAACAGTGGGATATAGCTGAGTGAAAGCCCATCTAATAGGATCAGTTATTCTCCCACTCGTTGTTCCGTTTGAGCTGCCAACTCAGATCAACTCATTGAGCTTCCAGGCATGATTGGATCTTCGGTTTGAGATAAGCCATTCTGTATAGCTTGTTGGGTCATGGAGACACAGAAGTCGCTGCACGATTTCAAAGTGCATTTCCGTTGAGATACAGTGCAAAAATAAACGGATTATTTTTTCATGAAGGATGGAGCATGCTCCGAAGACAGGGTCAAAAATACTGTATGCGAAAAATTCGGTATAAAAAACAAATATATGGGGAAACCAGTTAGGCAGGCACTATGCAATTCTTCGCACATTAACAGTAAATTATGTCCTAAAAGTAAGAACAAACGGGTAAAACGTTTATACAAGGAAAACCCCGCCTACTATCAACAGCCTAGGAAGGGTCCAAAATTTCCCATGAAACAAAGAGCACTGTAAGTTAGGCAAAAGTCTCTGTGTAGTGGGTCTTAGTAGCTACGGGGCATGTCGCTCCCATTACAGTCATCCGTTAGACTTGTAACAAAAATAACCACTCTCTGATCAACATGGAGGATAAAAATCAACATACAGAAAATCGACGAAAATGAAGGCGAGGCGATAAAATAGACGAGTTAACGAATATAAAGAGATGACAAACGCTCCCGATGAAAATGATACCTGATTATGCTGGGAGATACGTTCGTTAGAGCTCCGTGTACACCCATTTCGACGGCGCAGAGATGAAAGTAGTCGAAAAAAACATCAAAGTGATGATGCAAACCACGCGTTGGCATCAGCTGTACGCGAAGTTGTCGCTCATAAACCTTGTCCAACGACTGCACCGAGAAAGTACTGGAAGTGCGAGGAAGAATCCAAATGTATTCTAGAAATGTCAGTTAGGAATACGACTTTTTAAAAACGAGGCTTTCTCCGATAGGTGCCATTTTTCCCACCTGATACATGTCACAACGCTGATGACTTTAAAATAATTACTGCAGATACAAAACTAGGTACGGAACAGAAATTAGCAAACTGACAAGAAAGAAAACATATCAACAAAATTGTTTAATCAGAAGCGAAAGTGCCATAGGGCTCGGACAGGTGAAGTTCACGACGGCTAGATGCGGTAGGGTGAATCCTGCCGATCTTGGGCGGTCAGAGAATCTTTGCGAAACAAAATGTAGTAGAGCTGCATACCGAAAGGCACATTCCTAGATTGCGGAGAGGGAAACGGCCACCATACAGGTGACTGGCCTAAAATAAAGCGGAGTCAAACTTCTTGAATAAGCGACCGTAGACAATCAGCCATAGTACTGAGGTCGTGAGAGACCTTCGCCTGACAAGCGCTCCCCCTATAAAATGATACAGTGGTCCGATGTTTATAATGCGACAGGGGAGTGTAGTCCGCCAGCAAAGTAAGTTCATAGCTCCCGGTCGTGTGCCACGGACCTAACAAGGTTTGCCACGAAGGTGAGTAAACCGTTTTACTGACCACTGCCTGAGATGGTTCGAAAATTCCGACTTGCAGGTCATGCTTGCCTACATAAAGGCTATATGTGCAGCCAAGGATAAAAAGATCTATTATAAACAGAGCGACCGAGTGGTACAACAGCTGACAATGCAAACAATAACAAAAACTACAGCCATTTCAAGAAACGTTTATCACACTTAACGAAGATGTACGTGTGATGACATCCCCTTACCTTCCAGCAATACCCTCCTTCTAACACATTATCACATAACTCAGGATCTGAGGTCAGTCATACTTGCGGCTGCGTCTCGGGGGCACATCCTGGCTCTGATCTCCATCGGACTTCCCCGTCAACATCCAAGTCTCACCGGTTACACCTCGGCCAGGTCATCTGGGTTCACTATATCCTTTTAAACTAGCTTCATTTAACACAAGAACGCTAAGGGATACGGAACAATGGTGTTTAGCTCGTAAGCTGAAAACTCCAGTTATCGATGCGAGTTGTGTCCAAAGGCCTCACATGTAAAAGTTAAGCTCCAATATCCAACTGACGACTCCATACAATGCCTCTAGGAAATTTGAATTCCTATTACACACAGCGAAACAAAGTGAGCGGTGAACCCCGACGAAAAGACAAATTTTAGTAAAACGGGGAGGAAACATCCATGTAAGAGCCAGTTTACCGAGCCCGCTCCCGAAGAGCCAAACATTGTACGCGGGCGGAAATCAAAACCTGTGAGAACACTACGCAGCTATACAGTCGGGCTAGCATATGCAAAGTAGACGTTAAAATAGGGTGGTTGATCAACTGGATGGCTTTTTGCCGGGACCGATCATAAAGAGAAAGAGAAGCAGCTAAGGCCCAACTCCACACCCGACTGCGGTATTCAAACATTGGGCGAATTTGAGCCCCATACAAGAGATGCTAGGCTGGAACGAAGGGACGTCTGGTGATAGACAGAGGACCAGCATAAAGCGCAGCGCGAGAGGTAGGTTTAGATGTAAAATAAGACAAATTTAATGAAGAAAAAATGACAAACCGGCAAATTCATCCGACATCAAAAGTCAGCAAACAAGCGATACACGTCAAGAATATGCCCTAGCTGGATGCACAGCTTGTGATTATGCTTTTCTGTGCGTTTTGAAGTTATACATATGTATACACGCATAACATTATATATATATATATATATATATATATGTAAAGGTGAATGACAAAAGCAGCTGCAGGGAAAATAGGAAGGCCTTTAGCAGTAAGGCTCGAGTAACTTACTTAGATGAAGCTTCTTCGGCAAACCAAAGTTCCACGCATAAGAAAAGTTCATGTTTTAGGACTGATTCCTCGAGTTTAGAAGGGTCAACTTGAAGTAGTAATCTTTGCTCGAAAACGTCGTGGAGTTTAACAGACTCTTCTCGATACATGATGCGCAACGTCTTGCTACACATTTTGTCAGGAACATACGCTGGTGTGACCTGGCGAGGCTCCACAAACGATGGGTGAACAGCTTCAGGTACAAGCACCCTTGTGTTGGACCGTCTCCAGAGAGTAGGTGGTTCAACAATAGCACTAAACTTCGATGGAGATTGGTTGGATGCAGTAGCAGAACCGGACTGCCCATTGGTTTTGAAGTATGCACGAATTTGGTAAAATCTATAAATTAACAAAGTGCTGTCACGCTTACCCCCGGTGGTACAAATCTACATTGTGAAACTCCCCCAACTCCACCACAAATGACAGTGTTGCCTGGACAACAGGCATGTTAGCTCAACACAACCCAACAGTTGAACTCCTGAGAACAGAAGTAAGGGAGATATTTGTGATTTAAGTTCTAACGAAATGCAAAATATTTTCAGAAGAATACAAATGTATATGAAGTATTCATTAGCATTGTACCATGACAGAAAATGAGAAAAGATTTTGAAGATGCATTGCCTAAATTTAATCTGGGGTAATGCGGGAACCTACCAGGACTTCTCCCAGTTTGACGACAGGACATATGGCTTAGTGCCGGTGTAAATAACACTCCTGTTTCCAAAACATTTCTTCTGTATCGTTCCTCAGTGTACTACTTTTTCCCCGACCTTTCAATAATTCCCGTTCTCTTTTTTTGTCTGCGCCGATGGTGCTATGAGATAACGTTGATACAAGGTTAACGGTTATGCAAACTGGATTGAACTGAAATCGTAGGAGGTCAACCATAGAACTGACAGCCAGCCCCAAATACCTTGTTTCGAGTCCCAGAGTAACACTTTGTCCACAGATGAACCATGGTTCATGAAGATGAACTGATGACGTATGGGACAGCACCGAAGGGATAAAATCCCTAGAGAATCTCTCACGTGATCATATATCGGATGAATTTTTGTCCACATATAAGGAGGCATTTGATGCATCATGATATCCGACTAGGGGGCAGAGTTCGAGTTCACGCGGCTGCGATTAGCCAGTTCTGGTATACGGATCAAAAACATGACCGTCGGGGACCGATTTGTGAAGACCTCTGGTGGTTGAACACCGTTGTATTCAAAGCATTGGTGTAATATGGTGGGAGAATTATGAAAATAACTCAAAGGCTAATCGTAAGGTACTGGGTGGTAGGGTCAGCCTTTATAATAGCTATTGGATGTGAGTAAATTAAGGTGATTCGGACATGTTTTACGCACACCCACAGAACTTTCTCGCTGTGTGCTGATCTTTGAAGCAGATAGCAATTGAAACGAGTCAAGGTAGTCAGAGGTGAAAATCACAACCAGCAGACTGCTTCTTGTAAGTCCAGTTAAACTATCAGAACGAGATTCACGGGATCTTCCCAAGTGGCGGGAAGAGACAACAGATTTACGGCCCAGCGTCACAGATGGTAGCATTCTTCCATTCAAAATGTTTCTCTCTTCTGTATAGTTATTATTCTTGCTTCCCTTTTGTTCTCTAGTGCTATGGGACAACAGCCAAAACCAGAGCAGGTTGGTGTAACGTTAGTGGTCGTAAAATGTGAACTAAAAACTGATGAACCTCTAAACGGCCGTCTCTTTTTCTGTTCTCATATCGTCTTCTTTCGTGATAACTTTAATGATACTTAATTGGTAAACGGATTGCCCTAAAGATTTTCTCACCGCTGAGACATCAAAAGGACAAACAGCAGCGACGGATGGTGGGTATGAGGATCAGTTACAGCTAAATGACAGTCGGCAGATAACTAAAAGGAAATGAAAATGAAAATACGAATTCGCAGGAGCTAAAATTTTTCGTCTATCACATTCCATTAGGAAGGCCATGACCGAGGACAGCCCGTCGAAATTCATACTGTGGAAAAACTTTGATCGAGAAATTCCACACCGTCAGCTGAGCATATTCAGATACAGTCCCATTGGCAGTGGCCGAGTGGATGAATTCGTGACGTTTGGACGTGGAGGTCGCGAGTGCCAGTTTTCCCACCGCCGGTCAACGGCCCTCTGTTGGCTGCGTCAACCTTCTTGAAAATGATTTACATTGTCATTTCATTAGTAAAGGAATTATAAGATATTGTTAAAGAAATGCACTTATGAATGTGTAATTTCTGCGTTTCATAGCCCACATGTCTATCTGTGCATCTGAGACCATGGGGTGCTCACGAATGTGGTGATCGTCTGGCGTGCGACGTAAACTTGGCGAAAAGAGAAATCAAATCAAATATCAAGCGTTTGATTTTTCGAGACTTATGGCGAGACGCTGGATTGATTGATCAAAATATATGGATGACCATCGATGGTACTAAGAAAGCGAGAGACTGCGCAATGGTGATACTAAAACTATCAGACACTGATTTAATACTATCAGATCTCATCGACTCTTTACAGTAGTTTCAACCTGCAACCTATTGCACGACCCAATCAGCCAAGTCAGTGGGCGTAGATATCTATTAAGGATGCAGGGTATTGAAATTCTGTTGTTTGGTCATAACCGAAACTTGCAATCATAGTAAACATTGAGATGGTGTGTTGAAGAAACGAATGGTGAAAATCGATTATTTGACGAAATAAGTATTTAAGTTATTCAAGCAAGAAAGTGAATCAAGAACAATAATATTACCATGACAGTGGTGGACTTCCTTGGAGGAGGGGGATTGCAAGCGTCCTGATCTGAAACGTGGAAAGTGGAAAGAAAACAAATGAGCGGAAGCCCAGTAAGCGTATCAACCAGCAACCAGAATCAAGATGGCAGTGTACAGCCAGTTAGACCGCTCCCCACCCTCTATGAAAGGGTACTTCCCGCAGTGCTTATGCTGCCACAGCCACTGGAGTACGCTTTCTTCCGGGAACATTAATAAGTTATCATTGTTGCTACAATTGGAACAACTCTCCCATCTTGATTCTGATTGTGGAAATGCATAGGCTGGCTGATACGCTCACTGGGCGTCGGCTTATCTGTTTTCTTTCCATTTTCCACGTTTCAGATTAGGACGCGGCGGAGCTCTGACCCGTGCTTGTTACACTATAAATGCAAAGGGACACCACCAGCTGCGCGCACGCACTGATGTCGTCACCTCGAAAGGTAATAAAACATTTGCGGTCTAAATGACAAGCTCACGGAAGTATTCATCTGCCAACTTTAATTATCAAAAGCTAGCAGAAAAACTGTTATTAGACTTCCTTTACATTTCAACTAGACTGAGGAGACTGTGCTATCTTCTCAACAATTTTATTGAAAAGCGCTTGATATTACCTGGGTCTTTATTCAAGGGTGCACCACTCTCCGTATACTCATATATGGATAAATGTCAATGAAACCATTCTCGAAGGAGAATCGGTTCAGTTCAATTCAGCTTGGACAATCAACAACCTTGCACCAATGGGCTCCAGTTGCGGCTGCCACTTCACATCACCATCTCCTCAAACAGAAAAGGAATGGGGATTAGTAAAAGGTCGACTACAGAAAGGCAAGCTGAAGAGTCACATAGAAGAAAAACTTTCTATGCAAGAAAACCACATACTGCGGCAGTGAACCATATCACCTACTGTCCCCAAACATCGCGAGGGATCTCGTGGACCCAACCCGGTAGTCTAATTGGACCTATACCAGCCAGTCTACCGGTTGGGGCATCCGCTTTATCCATGTCATCTACTGGTCACCACGAACTATCCGCAACCATTACGTTCCTCGAAGAAAAGCGTGAAACGAGGCAGCGGTTGTGTCGACATGCGTAAAAAATGCCACGAACACGTCAAATTATCCTCATTCCATGCCTGATTCTAGGACACAGTACCTAAGGTAAAATGATTTGGGAGAAATCCGGGATGTAGGAGTTGAACTAGGAAGTGGAGGGAAGCTGTGCGACCTAGATTACGCAGACGAAGTCGTGTGCCTGTTCGAGTTTGCGGACCATGCACAACGGGCACTAGATAGACTGTCGAGATCGGTTGCTCGCTTTGGCATGTGCTTTGCACCTTCAAAGTGCAAAGTGCTGTTACAACACTGGATGACAGTAGTTCCGAACTTGATACTGGATGGAGAGGAACTAATGATTGTGGATCGTTCCACATTCCTTGGTAGCTGCGTGTCCAACGATTGTAGCTCGGGAGTGGAGGTAAATATGCGTATATCCAAGACTCGGGCAGCTTACTTTGGGCTGAAGCACTTGTGGCGTCGGTTTGATATTTCACTAAAGTTGAAAGGTCGTGCGTACTGTGCTGCAGTGCGTTCAGTTCTGTTGTACGGTTGAGAGACGTGGAGTATGCGTGTGGACGATGTTCGTCGGTTGGAGGTTCTCGACAACCGATGTTTGCGTCGTATGGCTAGGATTGAATGGAGTGACCGGGTGAGTAATATTGAGGTTAGGAATCTGGTATTGGGTGCCACTTCTGAGAACAGCTTGTTTCAGCGTATGAAACTTAGTAGACTACGCTGGTTGGGTCACGTGTTGCGTATGACGAACACTCGTCTACCATACCGTGCCTTATTTTGTGTTCCTCCTAAGGAATGGAAGAAGCCCTGTGGAGGCCAACAGATGACGTGGCAACGTGGGATGAGAAAATGTACAGCGAAGTTAGGTACAGTAGGTGTCTCACGCCTTCGTGGTTGGGGTCCGAGAGACTCGTCGACTAGCTGGCTGGAGACACTTAAGGATATGGCAGTGAACCGTGAACAGTGGCGATCGTGCTGTCATTTTTTACCGAATCAGAATGATTAAAAACACGTGCGTTTGTACAGGTAGGCTGTGTTCCGTGTGTTGGCTGCTGCAGCACTTTATCTTTTCCCGCCTGTGTAGGTCCACTCCCTGTTACCATTGAATATTCACTCTTTTTATATAAACGTGTAACTCTGGGGGAAGGCATTGGTCAGTGAGGCTTGCCTTGGTGTTTAACACAACGATGATGATGTCTACGCATCTTATTCACCTTCTTGCAGTTAGGGAGCTGGCGTTTTGCTTCATTAGACCCAGCGACCCTTGCGAGATCCAGTGTCTTTGATGAACGCTAGGTCTAGGACCACAGACGAAATCTCCTGCCAAATGCATAGCCTGCTTAATTTGATCCCACTGATCGTCGACATTGCTGTTCCTCAAAGTTCTTAGTTCCTCGAACAGGTCCTGCTCATAGATGTTGCGAACAGCCGAATCAGACAAACGTTCGACAGCCAATCGCGTTTGTGGCCAGCGTCGATGGCCATTCAGCTGCAGCAAAAATCGCATTAAAACTAACGCATGGTTCGACTGGACGTACGTGGTCCAGTACGATCTACAGTTCTGGACAGAACTGCGCCAACGGTAGCTAACTGCGATATGGTCAATCTGACTGAAAGTACCTGTCGAGTTAGAGCGCCATTTCGCAGTGCGACGCGAACTGTGTCGGAAATTCGTACTAGATAGGAATAAATGATTGTCTGCACAGAATTGGAGAAGTCTTTCCCCGTTGTCTGTTCGCTGTGCAGGCAAGGCGCATCGCCCGCCTAAACAGGACTCCAATGCACTAAGTTCTCCAACTTGTGCATTAAAGTCACCTGCTACCACTACAATGTCAGAGCGTTTGCTCTTCCGAACAAGAGTGACGAGGTCATCGTAAAACTCGTCTTTCTCCATGTCAGTGCTGCAGTCTGTTCGGGAGTATGCCGAGAAGACAAATAAAATGCGCTTAACACTTTAGGACGCCGACTGATCCCTGCAGTCTCACGGTGCACAAGCGACTGTTGACTGGGAGACAGCCTAAAGACATCAATCTTAGAGGGGGAAAATAGCGGCTTGTCAACACCATATTTTCAACTGTTTCGTGGGGCTTCATGTAATACTATCCTGATGATACAAATGTACAATAATTTGGGAGTACAGGATATCTGGAATTATCGTATGATTTTTTTGAGTCTTTCAGTGACTCGATAGCTGACTCTTGTATGACTAGATTTTGCATAAGCCACAGATATGAAACCAGAAGACTTTGTGACCCACGGGGATATTGTCCACGGTTTAATAATGCATTGGGGAGGCAACCTGGAGCGGAGACGACCACCTTGACTGAGCATTGATTCTGTAGCCGAGGCCAACCGGATCTCAGAAAGCGATCTGCAAACACGTTAGAAATATCCCTCCTCTCCATAGTTGCTACAAAAGGCATCCCTAAATGGGCATGCACAAGACAGATGTGTCATTTCTGCGGAATGAACACACGGTTTTAGCTGCCATTCACAAAAATGTCAACCTGTTTGCAGTGATTTGAGACTCAAACACTATACGAGACTGATGATGGCTGAAAAGCATGAGATTGATTTTTAACCATTTGAGGAGCCTAGGATAGTTTCATACCAGCCTGTAAATCAAACGAGTTGTTTTTGGGGAGGCGAGGTCGTATAGTGCTAGACTGGATTGTGCTTGAGGTGCCCTGAATAGCAAAATTTTTGCTCCGTTCAGTTCCCACAGTCTTCGCCTAGAAGCCTCGGAATTTTTCCCCCATTGCTCAAGATTTTTCTGTGTTTCGGACTAAATGGCTTGCGAAAATAACAGTCCAATTAAGAAATTGACCCCCCAACGTTTAATAAGAACTCAGGACAGAGAAGCATGCTACTGGGCCCGTCCCTGGTTTGCCGATAAGAAACCGAACACCATTCAGGTGGTTAGTGGTGAAAAGAGTAGATTCACATCAACCGAAAAGGCGGCCGCGGACAAGCAGTGTCGATGGTGTGTTGGTTTTTTGTTTGGCAAGCGGTCTCCCTAGAGCCACACCACAAGAGCCTATTGGTGGCATTGCGATGTGGCACAAGAACTAAATAAATTTATTGCCTGTTATTGTGCCCCCTAGCCCGGAAAGGTTTTTCAGAGGAAGTGCGTAGACTGATCAACTGGGCACCGGTTCATCAGGAATGATGCTGCTGCCTGGCGGAACGTGCTTCATTCCCCAAGGGCTGGGGGTGCATCCCTGAATGGAAAAAGCCTACCCTAAACCGGGTGACTATGTAGTATAACACCAAACAATGGGTACAACCATGAAGATGACTGGTCCTCGCAAGAACTTTTTCGCTCTTTACTCATTCAAAAAGCGACCATTGAGCACAACTGTTTGCTTCTCCAACGACTGGCGGTATCCTCTTCCCGTCCAATTTTATCACATTCATCGGGAACTGCAGTCGTGGTAGTGTCACCGGCAGAAGTCCTGTTAGTGTTAGCTCACTTTCTCCTTGGGATAGCATGCAATTTTCACCGAACTCGCTCCCGTCTGCTGATGGACCTCATATTCGACGTAACCTTAAACTACCCACCTTCAATGTTTGATTAGTGATGCGCATAAGACAATAAACGTGTATAGTTCGTACATTGGAGACCGTAACCGTCGATGTAATCTGTATCCAAGAGACTTGCATTCAAGATTCCAGCTCTTATTCGACTAAAAAACCTGACCAATCTTTCAATAAGGTTTCATCTGTGCCTTTCTGGGGTTCCGAAGGCTGCAGCTTCTGATTTTGATGACGCTGGTGTGGCTTTCCGAGAAACGACTGAAGCTGAATTAACTGACTGGGTCCCAGTTCACAGCTTTGTCCAGTTAGATTTGGAGATTCGTAAAGTAAACTCGTCGGTCTGACAGACGCAGACTGCTTGCCGTCTCAACGTACGCGCCAACAGATTGCAACCTACATAAACTCAGGGGTACTTTCTATCAAAAGCGCACGACCTCTTATGTACAGCAAGGGGTGACATCGCCATCTTAGCAGGGGACATGAGTACTCCAGTAGTCGGCTTTCCTAAAATGAGGCGCATCTAGGAGGTCAATTTGGTCTCCATTCCTGTCGCTCCGAAAGCGTGGAAAAGTTGTTGGCTCTGTCTACAGACCATCGATTTTGTTTCACGAGGATGGGCTTCAGATGCTCCAATTACCGGTACGCTACCTGGTATGCACCCTGTTGGTGTAAGTTGTGGACTCAAATCGACCGCATCGCCATTAGCTACTAACGTCGGGTCTGCCTGTAAGACTGTCAGGTGTACTGGGGCATTCCCCTCGACTCCGACTATGCGGAAGTATGCGCCAAGCTGTCCATGTGCTTTGGTGGGCACTCCAAACGGACGATACAGCGTCGGCTAGATTGAGATAAGCTATCTGGTCCGACTCTCCTACCACTCCTTTGAAGCGCACTTGCTGAAAAGATATAACTGTCGCCACCTTACAACACTGATAATTACTGTTGACTTATCAAGAATGCTTTGTATTCTGTTGGCTTAGTGAATTGTGCCCGGATGCGTTGTGTTATGATAACTTGTATTTCTGTTGAGTCTGCGCACCTTTACCCACTCCGGTAGTTAGCGAGTACAATGAATCACGGCTCAACACGACACGTAAACCGAACGCAAGCTTGTTATGGGTCGCAAGATCTGCTGGTCTCAACGAACTTTGGAGATGGAACACGATGCCGTTATGGGAAATGCCCGTAAACCGTTTTACCTCATCCGAGCTGCTTGCATAAGGTAAGCGAGGTGAGCAAACTCAAAGAAAACCGGCCGGATTCCGAGTGGGTCGTGGATGCGTCGATCGAGTCTCCACCCTCCGACAGGTGTTAGAGCACCATTTTAATTTTTAATGCCCAACGACCAATGTATTCTCAGATGTTCGCGTAGCCTTTTATGGGTCTGCATTGTGACACTGTTTGTTGAGAAATGGAGTACCTTAAAAAGCATGTGGCGATCCACAGAAAGTTGAACCGCCATAAATCAGGTCGGATTAAGGCTCATCTCCAATGAAGTACGATAAGACTGTTCTATGCCCATTTTCGCTCAATTTTGTCACAGAGAATGTTTTATGGAACGCTCTGTGTGGTCCATTATGCGGTGGATTTGAACTCGTCCCAGGGGACAATTTTGATTTAGGGCATGCTGATTATATAGCCTTGCTCAGAGACGTTCCACTGGCAGTTCAACACACACTGGTCAGCTCAACAATTAGGGTACCTCGATACGACCCGTGTTCAGGACCCTCAAGAAACAAGGTATTTATTCAAGACTTGCAGGAGGCTGTGCATGCACTCCACTGTTGTAATCAGCCAGAAGTAGTCAATAGCTCTAACTATACCGAGTTTCTGGTGTCACCTGGCGGAGGTGTTAAGGAGGAGGCCACATCACGAATTGTAAAGCAAGAGCAGCTTTCGCGAACCTGCGACACGTGTGGCACCGCTATATCACCCGGCTTTTTTCAAGAGGTGTACAATGCCACAGTCCGTAATCCTCTTCATGGTTAAGAGCTGGCCTGTCAGCACTGACGATGCCCGACGACTTTCTGTTTTAGACCAACGGTGTTTTCAGAGCAACTCTTGAATCTGGTAGGAATATCGAGTACGCAATGACGAAGTGAGTCGTCATGCGTTGGGTGGAGGCGATCGTCCTCTGACTGAAGCAATCGCTCTACTACGCCTTTAGTAGATTTGACAAGTACTGTGCTAACTCATCGTCTGCCCTTTCATGCCCCACTTCGACATGCTGGCTGGGACCGGCGGAAGCTGCACGAAGGTCAGGCTATATGGAAGTATGAAGAAGTTAGCCTCCATTGATGTTTGACGCCTTGTTGTTCGAAGATGCTGAGATATAGTTCAGAACCAAAATTGGCGGTGTGAATGCTGCATGAGCCGTTTGCAGAATTTCACCGCTTAAAAACACCAAATATAAAACAAAAAACAATGCGTACGATGAAAACAAAAAATGTGCCTCAGCCGTTTATTATATTCCCCGGACTGCTTGTTACGTTACACTAACACCATGCTTGTTTCCAAGCCGATGTAATATCTACATACAGAAAGCTTTATTAAGAAGACCTGAAGTGGAAGGCATTAGAGTGAAACATCATTTCTAAATCGACCGAAGCTGATGACCAACAGGACACCGGAATATCATATTGTGACACCTTAAGATTTCAATTCATTATTTACTATCGTGCCATTAGGACTTTGCGACAATTAAAGCATGAACGGAGTGAAACGGGTAGGCTCCATAGTCGCTAGGGCCTACTACACGATGAGAGGAAGAACCGGTAATTATGCCTCTGAAGCGTGGAGTGGCAGTGAACCACATAAAATCGGGTGTAGCAACGAGCCGAACGACAGCGAATTGCCGTCAACCACCAAAGCTACTGGTGGATCTAGGAGCCAAACCTTTTTAATGAGTTACTCGATCCAAATGGCCACTATAGGTGGAAGAATCCATCAACGAAGTCTGTTGACACCTCGTGGACACCCAAATTCTACAATAAAATCCTGATGGATTACTCAACTTGTGTGGTAACGTACGGCTCCGCTTCAGCGAGGTTATTTAAAAAACAAGCATATGAAGTAGCTATGGTCAATCCACTGATATATATTATATATATATATACTGAGGAACTTCTCTAATACGATGAAAAAGTAAACCATTTAGTGCGAGAAATGGGTATTCAAAATGATTCATATAGTATATGGCACGCCCGATGGCAATAAGTCACAAGTCACATCTTTTAAATAGGACCTGTTCAAACACTGATCAAACATACCTTACCGTTCGAAAATTCCGTCGAATCAACTTTTTGTCCCCACAGGTTGTTTTAATTCAGACAAGCACAGCTTTTTGGTTACCTAAGACATTTAATGATAAGACTACACTTGCACACCATGCAAGACTATTTACTGGGATGAATTAGCACCAACCAAGAAACCTATTTTAAATGGTGTCCAACTGTTAGCAAGTTCCATCGGTCTCCATCCGCTGAGCACTAGTAATTAATTTGACTCCATTAAAGCTTTGGGTTCTCATGCAACCTCGGAATCCGACACTATTTAGCTTACGGAAGCTATAGTAAGCGTCAGACCTTGACGTGCACAGGGGATTGCGACCCAAACGATCTCGCCATGGAAACTATCAGACTCACCTCGCTTACTAAATTCCCATTCGCCTCGAGCACCAATACCACTAGATACGTCACTTAACGTCATTTCAAACATCGGATTTACTCACATTTTCGGCAATACTGTGATAACAACAGAGAACACACCCAATATCCTATTGGTCCACCCTACTATGATCTGCAAGTTTACAAATCCCATCTAGGTTTTGGTTATTCCAACTGCTCACTGGCTATAAACCAATTATACATTTGCAAGCTACCAGCTAACTGGAAATATAAATATCGATTACCCATACCCATTTTCCTTATGCTTTTCTCACTGTGTAATCGCTCAAATTACAGCAAGTACTAACTCGCAACTGTATCCCTATATTCAGCATTGTTCTACTTCGAATAAAAAATCTGGTGCTAAAGTGGTTGCTCCACTACTATTTTCACCACCATCACTGTCGAAAGCAAAACAACATGGCAACCCACTCACCGCTGCATTTTTCCTAGTTACACGATGCAACAGATTGAATGAATACGCAAGACAGACAAGAGTCGTGCCAACAGAAGCCGGAAAAGAAAACACTGGTAGCCAACAGATGGAATAGTCTAACAGTGCAGGCGTATATTTTTCAATCATTCTGACAAGATCGAAAGTGTTAACACGAACGCCACAGTTCACAGTTCACTGAAATACCCTTCAATGCCTCCAGCCATATGGCTAACCGATTTTTTGAACCCAAACTACACAGATGTAAAAGGCAGAACTTAACTAAGTTCGCTGCAATTTTTCTTAACTCAAGCTGTCACTCATCTGTTGACCACCACGCAGCTTCTTCCACGCCGTGGAAAGACCAGAAAATAAGACACGGTATGGTAGACGAGTGTTCGCCATAGAAAACACGTATTTCGACCAAAGAAGTCTGCTATGCTGAGTAAGCTGTGACAGAATATTGTCCAACTCGATTCCTGAATTGTAAACACCGCAATGCTCACCTAGTCATTTCTCCCAATCTTGAAGATATTATGCAAATATCGGTGATAAAACACGTTGAAGTGACAGACGCCTTCAGCATGTAAACTGCAAGCCTCCCAACCATACGAAACTGAGCCCACTGTGGATCAGCACATTCAACTTTTCATAATTAGTAAAATATCGGGTTGACGGCACAAGTGCTTCAGTAAAGCGCATGCCGCTTGAACGCCAGGTATACGCGTACTCACCTTTGCCATTGTGCTACCATCCTTCGTCACACGGCTAATGAGGCAAGTGAAACCGCCGATAACCACTAGTTTCTCTTCATCCAGTATTAAGACTCGTTGCTATTTGTAGTATTGATTAGTCTGAAGACGCTGAGGATATCTGCAGTCACCAAAAAAGGCAATGTTTTCCTAGCACATGGTTTCGTTGTGAATTTGGCAACTAGACGTTGAGGTCATCCACTTATACCTTAGACAATATAAAATATTTCTCATACTGTGTGAAGTAAGTCCTAATAATCGTATTTAAAGGGTCCCATCTAAAACAGTTTCGTGTGCCAAAAAGCCAAGATTTCACTCGACATTGTAGCCGCTGCTTACCCGATGACGTTCACCGATTTTTTCTAGGACGGTTGTCATTTAACATCTTGCAAACTAACACACAAAATGCTATCAAATACTTTACATTTTTCAACCCACTACAGTGCTACATAGCTCTAGTGGAATCAGCATCTCCTGACAGAGTTGCAATTTCGAAAACAAATGAGGATACTCTGAATGAAATGAGACAAATAACCAAGAACAAATTTACTGGAAATCTTGACAATGAATCCTTGTTTCGCCTACATAAGAACAAATATTTAAGGCCAAAGTACAAAGATCAATTCCTAGCATTTTAGAATATGCTGGACGTGGTAAACATCATCGCATAACCATTTCAGGATCGAAAGATCCTGCATTGAAGAAAACACGGACTCAAGGCTGAACCCATGAAAACCACTGCGTCTTGCCGAAAGAAAATAAAAAACTAATACAGGGCAACAAATTAAACAGAAGGTAGAAAAACGAGAGGGATTCAATAAACCACATTGAAATCCCTCCACCAAAGCGTAATATAGATCATTATTTGGCGCGTACATGTGACTGAGACCAATTAACCAAGTTACAATGCATATTGCGCATTCCAGCAACCAAAACATCACCCCGGGAAAACCTGTCATTTCGCGCGCTCAAACCACGCCGCACAAGGTCACATCCACTGGCTTGATTTCACAAGCTCCACAAAGTTTGACGGGCTTTGGAACCGAAGTTGTCGTTTAATTCAGCTCACTTCAGTTCATATCTGCTCAGCACAAATGACATTAAGCAGAACTGGCTGCCACAGACAAACGACCTTCCAGGTCTCTGGGGTGTCGGCTAATCTCCCTGGCCAGCAAAGCTGCGCGTAATTTGTTCCTCGTATTCTGAAAGGCAGATTTTCGCAGAACCATCATGCCAATGCATAGCTACAAATTATACACAAAGGGAGAAGGTGGAGTGTCTTTGCGGGCTCTACTTCATGTTCACAGACCCATAAATGTTCGCTCTAACGCAGATTGGGATCCCGTTCTAAAATTTCTGCAGAAGTTTAACGAACATCACTCCATTTAAATCTGTTTCAAAGCTGCACTCCATGGTTTGCAAAAACCAGGCTCCCAGTTCTAACCCACAGTGACCGTTGCGTTGCTTCAGTCTTTTCCCTCATGTCACATGCGGAGGTAAATTAAAATAGATAGTGAAGCCCTTTACAATCTTAAGCGTTCCCATTAAGTCCCCTGTCATCATTGTTACATCGACCGAGAAACTCGAAGACGAAGTTATTGTGCAATAATGTTTCCTTGCTTTTTGGTCATCATTCCCTTTTCTAAGTGCTCTACCACATCGGTGCAATCCATAGAATGGCGGAAATATGTGGCCCAAGATTGCACGCATAATAAGAGCCGGGGGACGCAGTAGCACATTGAACCGAGGCGGAAAGACCACCCTTGTTTTTTGTCTTACCAGGTTTGATCATCCTTCTTCTGCCTTTGTTGGCTTCTGCTTGACACTGCCTAGAAGGCTGAATGTCAGTCGTTAAGGTTAACCCGATTCCCTGGGTTCTCATGCGCGGCGCAGAAAACCACTGTTGACATAGTCTTCGTCCATCAAAAATAATGGATATTTGTCCAAATTCCCTGGCAATCCTATCGAGCCACAACATCTTTATAGCTTCTAAACCCTAGAGATCTGCCTCCCCGCCATAATAGCGTCATTTGCGTGGGTGAAGCATGGATCACCTACTTCCCGCGCCAAAGCGTTTCTAAACGGATCGAATAAGAGGTACAATCACAGACATCTACCATAGCTCAGTTCTTACGTCTTCTGTTGGCAATTACCAATACAAACTGTCAAGCCGATAAAGGGCTAGAGACATTTCTTTCCTGATCCAGTTTTACCGAAAGCTGATAGTTTGTGGTCTGGTAGAAAGTGACTCGCGGAATCGGTTTTATTGAAGACAAGTTGACGGACCAGGACTATTACACCTTTATCTATACGGCGAGTTTCTTTGTCCTGAAACATCAGAGGACCCGCTAGGGAAGACCTTCTCTTGGAAAACCTCTTGTACGCCAAATTCGAGAGCCTGCCGTTTACAGCATGACAGTGGGCTTCATCGTTACGTAATCCTTCCAAGCATTTACAATATAATAATGCAAGACTTGATGGCTTATATTTGTCGAACATTCGCTAGGTATCTAACTTATGTGCTGCCACTGTCGCGGCCATCATGCAGTCCAACGGAAGTTCCCACAACCTAAAAGCTTGCGGTGCTGTTCCGCCAACGGTTCACCTGGGACACTCTCTACTGGTTAAAACAGCAAGGTGGATTTGGTCTGGCATCGCCGATTCCCGCATGTTCTACGTTTCTGTTTCCAGTTTTCTACTCTTAAGATGGTCATTTTGAGTCTTCCTGTCGTTTCTTCCCCAGAGCTCCTATTTCCTATTAAATAGTTTAGAATGAGAAAAGTATCCAAAGTTTCAAACGCGATGTTTCTGAAGGACGTAGTTATTCTTGAATCGTTAGAAAATGGTGGTCATTTTCGGATGGGTCAAGTCTCAAGAGCAGGCGGTCGCATTTGCAAAAGGGGGGGTACTTTTTGCCTACATTGCTCTAGTAGTTCTTTACAGTACTGAAAATGTCGGAAATGGAAGAATTTTGCCTTAGTCTTTATATGTCTAGGCCCTTAGCGTGCTTTGTTTTTCAACAGCTCAGGAGGACAATATTCTACGGGGTTTTCCAAGTTTTTGACCGATTGCAGCAGCTCTTGATTTGTCGAAATATGATGAGTTGAAGTTGTCTTCATTTGGATTTGCGAAATGGACGGGTTCTATCCAGTACCCCAACAGTTCCATCAGTTACCTATCAAGCGCCAATTTGCAGTCCTTGCACGAGATTTTCGAACCTTGTTCAAGGAAGAATAGCTGTAGACTACCGTTAATGGGCGCTAATTGTACTTTGGTTCCAATACGGAAAGAGATGGGGCTTTTGGTAATAGTTAGTATGTCCCCAGGATGCATCATCCATGAATATTGTCTAGACGCACTGCATCTGGGTAGCGAACAATTTGGTCGAACTCCGCCAGGGTTAATTTGCTTTCTGCGGGTCCATGATTTGGGAATTGCTGCACTTCTGGTGTTTTGTCGCAACGATTTAGGCGGTCACCGTATACTCATTTGATCACATGCAAAATACCTCATCACTGGAATCCGAGTTGTTGGTGAGAATGGCTGAAACTGCGAAACATTCATGTGGTCTGGTAGTTTTAGGAGAAGTGGAAACTATGTATAAGAGAGTTCTCGGATAATGATGAAGCTGTTACTATTGGGCCACATTCTCCTATCTGAGCGACGGTGTCCCAGTAGGACTGTCTGATCCCAATGCCTTTAGAAAATGAAGTGATATTTTCAGGATTGTTCCCCAATTCCTTCGTTGATGTTCTTCAGGCATTTATACCGAGGAACCTTTTCTTGAGTCTAGGTTAAATTTAATGGGGGGACCTTTTGTGGCTTAACTTCAACTGGGCTCTTTGCCAATACCTTCTTCATGACTGGCATTCCTCGTAATGGGCTGTTCCGCTTCGGTTAATTTTTCCTTCCGATTTTAAGCTTTTGTGTCGGTCCTACCTCTTGCCTGCCCAGCGTAGATGGCAGGCCATACCTGATCTACGAGATCGTTACTCTACCTATCAGCACATGACCAGTGTGTACACTGCAGCATACCTCATGATACTGGTCAATTAAGTTTTCCCTATTTAAGGTCCATGACTTCAGAGCTTGAGTTTAGGGCTTGCATGCCAGCGCTCTACGAATCACGACTCGATCACCGCTGGAAGATCAAAAGGCAAGGGTCTGGTGAAGTGGTCTTATTTCCTGTTGGGTTCAGGTTTGCATTGCGCTGGAAACTCAGTGAGAATAACGGGTAGAAAAGTAATTGCTTCATGGAGATTGGTTCCTGTTTAGTCAGATTCCGCCTCCTCTTGGACGATTTGTTTTCATATCCGCTTTGGGACTGAAACTCGTAAGATTTCTGGTTGACACAACTCGATCAACATTCTTGGCACAACAAACTTCATCCTAAAGGGTGACCGGGGCCTCTTTGCCTATTTGTTTAAGCCACGCCTAGTCAGAGTTCTTTCTGCTGCGTTCAACAGGCGTCCCGTGTATAATCAGCTCTTTTTCCCACGACTGTCCTTCTGTCCCCGCCAGTAAGAAGACTGATAATAAAGCTGCACACTTTCAAGTAATATCGGAGGCCTCTCTCAGTCTGGAGGTCCCACGTTTCACAGCACCATTTGCCTCTGAGTCTTCTCAACCTCAAACAGGTTGACCAGATGGTGTTCCGCGTTCAAATGTATCCGCTGGTGATTGGTGTATGGTGATTGGGTAAAACAAGCTCTCGGGATTTCAGTCAAACAATTCAGCTGACTAGTCCTAGTGTTTCGCGAGGATCCCGTTTGAGCGCGTCAGGAGATGAAACGATTCCAGGTGTTGGCCAAAATTTTGGGTAACCTTGGATTGTTTGGACGAAGCGGCTTCCTCAGAATGGATCACTGCCAGACTTCCATTTGCTTGTGCAAGGGCTTTGACCATGTACTGATAGCGATAGTGCCATTGCATTGGCTAGACCTCTAATTATATCAAGTTTCTTTACGCCGTCCGTAGACGGCCTACCAAAAATGAGGACCGGATTCTCTATTTCTGCGTGGGAAAACGCTTGCTTCTTTCTAGCTCGAGGCTGCAAAGTGATTGGCGTTTCACAAAACCAGGGTTCATTAAATCCATCGAAGTTTTGAGTCACAATAAACGAACCGCAGCGTGCTAGTGCTGAGGCAGTGCTACCCAAAATCCTAGATTTTTCTAATTGACGTACACACAGTCAGACTATGTACTGATTTAAGCGCAGATTCCGCCATTGCCCAGAGCTCACCTCAGCAAACGGCCAACAAGGCTAGACGTAGAACCTCTCCCTTATTTTGCCGTTCTCATCAGCTGAGGGCAAAATCTATCGGACCCATTAAGAGCGCCAATGAATATTATTGTTAATGAGCACCGGCGTCAAACGAAGTACAAGGAGCGTTTATTAGCCGGTTCCATTCGTGGTCCTAACTCCGCTGCCCCCCATGAACGCTGCATCTCCCGAGAGTCCCTCGGATTAAGGAACAAAAATTGCTGGACCAAAAAGTAAAGAAAAATAAACGACCCATGCCAACAACTAGGGCGTTATGTAAGAAAACAACCTAAGACTCAGAACGAAACTGATGAGTTACGTTAGCTGTAAAAGCGGAGGCAGTATATGCTTCGGGCAACAATCAAAGGCTCCTTACGTTTTTGCAACTGCCAACCCAGGGTTATGGAACTTCAATTAGTGAAACAGTACGATAGAAACGATGCGCCTATTCATGGCTGCAAGCAAAGTTTTGATCTCTGTCCCATACTTTTTAACTGTCATCCTAGTTGGCAGTGAGCATACATCCAAATCAATGCGGATATTTGTGAAATGCCGCTTGACCAAAACGGAAAGTAAAGCAGAATATTCTGATGTTGAAATGGGAGACATTAGCCGATCCAGAGGAACTACCTCGAGTTTATTTCTAAATAGACGAAGAGGTTCAGATGGAAATAACTGCTCGTTGATCCGCAGCATTTGGAAAGAGGCAACTTATTCCGTTACTGCGGGCAGGTTCATTGATTGCTCCAACCTTTGTGAATAGCATCAGCTGTGATTGAAACATTCACCTTAAAATCAGTTTGGTTCAGGCGGCTACATAAGGCACACCTTCAATGATACTACTTCGTTTCACTTCCCCTCGCTGTCGTAATGCCCCTGGGCAACACACCAGGTTACCAGAAAGTCCAGTTTGCGTTGATAGTATGACGACCTATATTTTGCAGCCTGAAAGCCACCAATGGCCACCTCTTTATCCCTGTTATTCCCGACATGAAAAACACTATTGGCTAAATAACGAGGACGGTAGGGCCAAGCGCTCTTCGCCGAAGGGGCGTAAAAAAGGAATTCGTAATTGCTTGGATGTATTTTATCCCCAAAATCTAGATGGACTATTAGGTTCATTTAAAGCAGCTTGCCATGTCCAACAGCAGTATATTGTTTGGTCCTATCATGAACGAGGAAATTAGACTGACTTGGGAATTTTGAAGGAAGGCATGCAGTTATGAAATGATAAAAAGTGGTGAAAAGTTATTCAGACAAATATAACCGGAGAGAGCCGCATAAGAAACGATCCTGAGTATCCTGGCTCCCTCGAATAAGTGGCTTGTAACTATAACATGTAAAGGTGCTATTGCAGGATTGGGCCACGGCGGTAGCAAACTTGACGGCGGATGGAGAGAAATTGACGAATTTGAATTGTTTCATTCTCCAAGCCCGTTGCGGAACGGGGGAAAGAAGTGAGGTTTTAAAGTTGAGAATGGACATGATGTAGGCCGGAATGGCTTTTAGCGGACTGATGTACTTGTGTAGCCGACCCGTTGTTTTAGTGAAGTTCATTTACGTTGCACCAATGAGCTTAATCTTATTGCATGATTGCAAACGATAGATCCAGTCCTAAAGGTATTCGCTGCATAGACGTCGTTCATCGTCGACGTCCACCTGGCATAACAAGGACTGGATGGATTTATCTAGAGGCCTCTTGTAAGAAAAATGGCATCTGGCGCTGGTGAGGAAAATTTTTTATCGGAACTTGTCCAGATTGATAGACCTCCTTTGCAGTGCCGTATATTGCGTGCGGCAGACACTCGTCCGCTGTGGCACGCATTAATTTTCATCACACGTGAATTCAGAAGACCCAATCGAATACCAACCGATTATGTGATGTCGTTAATTGCGGAATTCCAAAGAGAAATCGGGTAAATTTGGTGTTCCAGGTATTCCTAGTTTCGGTTTAAACGACCCCTGATCTAGTGTCATGCATACAGTAAACAATATTGCAATGTACACCAAAAAGTGACAATCACATAACTTTCTACGAAAACAAATTATCGAAAAGAATTGCTTGCACTGGGAACTATATTTTGCGTGCAAAATTCTGGGAGAATCTCTTCTTTACTGGGTCCCATTGGTCCACTCCTTGCCCTCTATGCACATTCACTCCCTGTGCAACAGCGTGTAACTCCAGGGGAGAACCAAGGAACAGTGCCTTGCGTTGGCTTTTGTCGTGTGTGCTTTACTTTTGAGGAAACGGACAACGGAAAATGACCTTAATATGTGCGCTCTTGAATTCTGATCAGAGTCTTTTCTGATATTGTTCTGGAAATATACGAACGTTAGTGGTATTATAATCATTATTATTATTACATGATATTGCATGTTGAGACATTTGCAGATCTCCTATAAAAAGCCAGCAGGTCTGAATGATTTTCCAAAATTTAGGAATAACGCGTTTGGGGGTGTTTGATTCGACAAGGGCTATCGCTTGGTTTGAGAAAGCTACAAACCACTCAGCCAGCCGGTGCCCTTGTCAAGGTTATCGTCGCATAAATATATACGAAATTTGTGCCAAACAATGTAAAATTAAGTCGGTATCTCCATTTTAGCATGTGTTATTTCCGAGAAAATTCTTCAATTTTTAAATCTTCGTTTGCCTAAAGGATGGGCTGAGAGGGACCCGTAATGATTGAGAAACACCCCACAGATCTTCAATGCCCTTGGCGAAGTGTTTAATAATTATAATGTATATTACTCGATTTGTGAGAGGTATGCGCAAGGCAAGATCAAGTTTTCACAAGGATGATGCACAGGAAATGCAAATGATAGAAATCGAATGGGATAAGGGGGCGAGAGCAATACTGAGTTATTGCAGAAGCTCACTGGAAAGCGAAATGAGATGGTGAAAAGCAATAGGGAAAGTACAAGTACGTCAGTGAAAAGCAAAAAATAGAAAACTAAATTTTCAAGACCAGAAAGAGTTTCCTGGGACTGTTTGCAAGCAGCGGACAACGAGCCATTTCGCGTTTAATTACACTAAATTTTCGATTTGCTGGTGCAAAACAAGCATGGAGCTCGACGGTTGATGTCAAGATATGGCCGGAGTCCCCAAACATGAAGAACGTTATCCGGACCAAACGACGTAAGAAGTGTATCGAAAAATCGATGCGCCATGTATTGGTTTTTATTGTGAATGACATAATATTAATAACACAGCGTTGTTGGTAGATGTAATGCGCCAACGTTTCGACTACCGTGGGTAGTCTTTCTCAAGGCAAGTTTTATAATCAAATGACTGAGGGAACGTTCACATGCCAACTCATGTGAACGTTCCCTCAGTCATTTGATTGTAAAACTTGCCTTGAGAAAGACTACCCACGGTAGTCGAAACGTTGGCACATTACATCTACCAACAACGCTGTGTTATTAATATTATATCATTCACAATGAAGAACGTTACTTGATAGGCGGAAACGTTGAGCTGAGGAGATAACAAGAAATGGTAATAGGGTAATTGGATGAAAGTGGTGAAAACCAAGCAGAACGTCAGACAAATTGGATAAGACAGGTATTTGACAACAAATGTCCAAAAATGCTGATGGCGGGAGAAGACTGTCAAGATTGTCTCAATATCTGGAGGAAATTTGTGAAGCTTCGGATATGGAACTCCCGAGGGTAGTGATTATGTTTACATGCGGATGGCGGTAAGCTGTACCGGGAGGTGCGTGAGATAAGAGAACTTCTGTGTAAGAACACTCCCTAAATACACTAGCAAAGAATGTCCTCTATGCTGTCATTTTTGTTGTCGCAGCATTTTGATCTTATCCAGCAGTACGGATGGGGAATATGAGGTGCGCAAGCCATTCCAGAGACAGTAGTAACGGCGGTTTTATCCAATTGTAAAGATGTGATTTAAGATATCCAATGCGATACGGGCGTAGTTTTGGTTGAATGGGCAAGAACTCGAGCGCTAGTTCTAGCTAACAGGTTCCTAATAGGAATGATTGGGTAGCAGATTTGGAATTGCCATTACGGGGACGGAAGCTTTGGCAGCGCATCTGCTGCGGATGCGAGATCTGAAACGCAAGAGAGAAGCAGTCTGGCTTGGGTGCCAGCTTGAGGTTATGGTGATTATTGGATCGCGACAATATATCTGCAACATAGTGCATCTATTCCGCAAAATGTGGTAGCTAGAAGTGAGCTATGGTGACAGTTATATAGGTAGTTGAAGGTTTGGAGCAACCAAGAATGACCTATTCAGCCCTGCCAAGCCAGTAAAGAAGATAAGATGACATGAGGAGTGGGGAATGCATAGGCTGAAGTTGTTTAAAATCACGGAATGTGATGAAAGCTTGGATCCGTCAAGAAGTACATTGACATTTTCGTCAGCACACATTGGGAGAAGCTCAAGAGTTAGTTGCTTAAGCCGCTGGTGAAGAAGGTACATCGAAACAAAGGAGGTCAGAAAGTGCATTGGCGGGGACGTGCGACAAAATGAGGGAGTAAGAGGTGAAACTGAATCCCAGATGGTGATCTCAGCAAAGATTCGGTCACGAACTAGAATTCTAACCCATGTCCGTAAGCCTCGTCTAGTCCAATGTTAGCTTGTGTAAGGTTAATTAAGAACGTGGCATCCAGTAATTTTGCCAGCTGGGCTTTGAGCTGGGCTAAATTTGGGCACGACTGCAGGTAATTAGGGAGCTTGTTTCACAGTTTAGAGTAATCAACTGTGAAGAACTTAGCCCTGATCGATAGCCGAGTGAGAGGTATTCCTAACGAGTAGTATCTACTACGAAGTGGATAAGGGGGACTACCAGCGTAGCGTGTGACGTTTGTAGTAGAGTGGACATTATTATGGCAAAGGGTAGAGAGAACTGCAAGGTTTAACTTAACTCAACGAAGCCACAATGGTTCAAGTCCAAGCAGCTCGCATCCGGCCCTGTAGTTTAAGCTAGATGAAGGACCTAGGAGATTTCTAGTGAATGCGCGCTGCACATTCTCCGTTGCAACTCGATCGACTTTACGCATATGCGTGAAGACAATCGGGCAGTACTCGAGGTGGGGCTTAGCATGGGACTTGACGGTGATAATTCTTCAGTCTTGAGTGCGGAATGCCCTTAAGATCATTGTGGCGGTTCTCTTAGCTATGGCGGTCTGATGGGGAGCCTGCTCGTAGAAGTTGAAAGAGCGGGAGCATTGTAACCCTAAGTCCTTAACTGTGTGTGATACAAGAATTGGCATGCCGTTCATAGAGAGTGCGCCCGGGGGAACATGGCATTTATGTTATCAGAGAACTTTTGTCAGCAGAGAACTCCATAAGCCACTTGGAACACTAGTTATCAAGAGACTCTATGTCTTCATTGATAAATGCAGGAGTGGAGCTAAATAAAGCAGCCTCAAAAGAGCAAGCTATTTTAATGTCATCGACAAACAGGAATGGTGTGCCATGACTAATAACTAGGACGATAACATTAAAGTATAGCAGGAATAGGAGAGGACCTAGGACTCTCCCCTGAATGACCCCACTGGTAAAAGCAGAGGGCTGAGAAAAACAACCGTTAATATTGAATACCTGAAAGCTATCGGAAGGGTAGGATGATAGCCAAGATAAGAGGAGATTTCTTATTCCATAAGTTCTAATTTTGGCCAGAATTCGGGAGTGGGAAACGCGGTCAAACACTTTTGACACGTCTAAAAAGATTATGAGCATCGACCGGTGGGAATCAGCACTTTAGGTAACCAAGTTCAAAAAGTCAAACTGACAGGTGAGGCAGGATCGGTCCCTGAGGAAGCCGTGTTGGGAGGGGTTGATAAGGTTGTGAGTAGTAAGGAAGTTAACCAGTTGTTCTTTAACAATTTTTTCCATAAACCTGGATAGAACTGGAGTGTGGTTAATGGGGCGAAAGTTTTCAGGTTCATGCATGGAACCCTTTTTGTTTTGGTTTTCCATTGTGACGGAAAAGTAGCGCCGGACATGGAGAGCGAGAACAGATTTAGAAGGAGCAGTGGAAGATCTAGACCAGCGGTGCGAAATAGGACCGGTGGGATGCCATCATGGCCAGGCCTGTAAGATGGCCTAGCATATTTCATCGCATTGATGATGCCAGCAACGTCGAAGGAGATGGAAGATAACCTAACCGAAGTTAATATGGGATGGATTTCAGAGTGTCTCCGATTGTCATTATTGAGAGTAGAAGAGAAATATGTATTGAATGCTTTTGCGATGTCTACAGGGGACTCGGTGCGTAAGCTGTTAAATATGATGAAGTTCGGAATAGTTGACGAGTTGGGCTGCAAGCGAGATTTGAAAACTTGGGAAGTCTTCCAAACTGGGTTAGGCGACCCAGAAGCTAGCATTTCCTGCATTTTTAAGCTTATTTCGGACTCCATAGGAAATTCTTGTTGCAAGAGGTTGACTTGCACTAAGAGCGGGTAGTTTCCCGTTTTGTTGAGGATTTTTTGAGCCTTCAAAGATCTCGTCTGGAGCAGACAAATCCTACTAGGCTTATTGTGTTTATGATGAGTGATCGGAGTGGACAGGCGATTAATAGTAAAATGTTTTGCGTAAAGGTCGTCTGCCGCGCTCTGCGGGCCAGGCGATGCAAAGAAGCTGGACCAAACTAGGGTTCGCAGAGCGTCAGGTATTTCGTCCCAACGAGTGGACATATAGGAAGAGACAGCATGGTGCGTACACATGGGTGAGAAAGGTTTGTTAAGGAGAGGGAAGCCACACATGACCATTCTTTGGTCACTCCCAGGGAAGGGTTTTAGCGCTGAAACTTTACATTAGGAGTGCTATGCGCAAAAACTAGGTATAAGATATTATGGAACATTGTGGGCGTGTTCACATGCTGGGCCGTTCTCCAGCGTTCGTTTCAGAAACAAAGTCGAGTAGGGTAGGTCGAGCGGATAAAGGGGACCAACAAATTTTAAGGGCATTGAAGTCATCTGCAATTATCTTGCGGCTGGAGGGGAGACCGGAAAGATAAACGAAGGCCTGGGTGAGACGAGAAACATCAGAACCATTCGAGTTTGGTGGTAGGTATACACATCCTATATGGGTTGGGAGCTCGGGTGGTTGTACCAGAAGCCAAATGGTGTCGGGGATAGAATCAAGAAGTGGGTGATGGAAGACGGAAGCCTTGTGTCGATCAGGATAGCAGCTTCCTAATTGGGATATACAACCAGCGCAAAGGATGGAGTGGAGCTTTTGGCGATAGTTTGCGTAGCATCTGTGGTTATTGGTGAGCCTGGAGAAGAGCCGGAGAGATAGGGGACAGTCTGGAATTCGTTCCAGCCGCAAATGGCCCAGGGACCTTAGAGGAGAATCACGCTCGTGCTTCTGCTCGATTAAAATCACCCGTGGCTGATATCCCAGAATTAGTTTTGGTATGTGACAGAAAAACATGTAGCATCCTTCGAAATAAAGATCAGCCCAAGATTTTTTCTGGGGTCAAAAAGTAGTGTGCTCAAAGTGTCAATAAAACTGTTGACCTTTGAAATTGAGGTATTATCCCCTCATTGTTAACATGTATTTATGAGTCCAGAATTACTTTTTTTCAACGAAAAAGCTGTAGTTGTTATTAAAAAATTTCGGTTTTAAGCAACACCACTCGCGAAATTAACGAACAAAAACTAACTTGCATAAACAGAAAATTTCACTTTTAGTTTATGCACAATCCAATGTTAAGCTCATAAATACCCTCTCTGACCAAATGACCAAGTGAAAATAAAAACAAAGGGCCGCGTAAGCGGTGAATAAAAGATGGAGATTTGGCAAAAGTTCTGTCAACAGAGACTTGGATGCACTCACCATCTTTTGACCTGGCATTACTTAAGCTTTCCTCTCCCACTAGATACCTACATTATGCGGGTTAACTTTAGATCTCATGAGCCTCGGTAAGCAAAATAGTGCATATATAATTAATTTTTCTGCCCTTACCTTCCTAACCTTGCCACCTCATGCTTGACCTGTGCTTCTGCTTTTCGATGTGTGTCGAAATCCAACGTTAGCGTCATGATCAGCTTGACCACCATAATGGTATTACTGTTGACGACTCATTGTGTAGCAGTCAAACGTTGACCGCCTTAAACAAATAGGGTGTTGCTATGGACAGCCATGGGTCTGCTTTGCCGTGAAAAACGATGGGGTCGATAAGGCTACATTGGCGATAAAGTTTGAAGAAAAAGGTTAACCGCTTCCTTTTCCCCTAGACTATCGGCCACTTTAAAGAATCGTATTGCGGTCCCAATAAAGGATCCCCCACTGCCGTTTGAACCAAAAAGATCCTGGTCACCTGGAATCGCTCGGTCACTACTCCATACTCCGACAAAACGCCCAGATCTCCCCCATCGAGTGTTATTGAGCGAAATTCCCCCCAAACGAACTCCATCACAGACCTTGCCGAAATTTGAACAATAAAATGGCCACATTATTGGACTCAGTCAAACAAGCCATCCTTGCTCCATTTTAGAAACCCATTTCAAATCAGGTCTACTTGCCGCATCAACTGATGCTCCCCCGAACTTGACTTTTCTTTTCGGTGTCATCCTTTATCTACATAAGTTGACATTTTATCCCGTGCTTCCCTGTATTCTAGGTGATTGATCAATTAAAGAAGCAAAATTGATGGTCCAAGCTTACTGATACTTTGAACAGTGTTGCTTTTTACGCACGTTCGTCTCGCCATTTAACCCGTTTTCTGAGGCCAACTGCTCATCTTACTTCTTTTGACTGACTGCGTCACCGTTCTGGGTCGCTCTTATTTCCTTGTTTCATTGTGGGTTGTTTGGTTCAATTATGGTCCCCGTTCGCCGCCACAATCGTTCGGGATTACTGTTGTTTAAAGACCTTATTGTTTCTTAATATGGACTGGGATCACACATCGCTGCATCTAAAAGATTTTACCCATCTCCAAGGGACACTCATGCTGGCTTGCAATCAGCTCTTAAATGCACTATTTCGCCAAGATGCTCATTCCGGCATTGTTGACATCTAACATCCGCTAGCTGTTTAAAAAAACGTCGGATCTCTCCTTTGCAATGCATTCATGGCTTCATGTTCAACGTTGGGCCATTTGAACAAAAGAATCGCGACTAAACCCGGATATTACTGATTCACTTGTATTGATAGACAGCTCCAGACTCCATCAGCGGGATAAATTTTCGGACAAGAAGAATACTGGATACGTTATGGCAACTTACGTAAACTCCTTCTGGTCCGGCAAGTCCAGAGATATTTTCACGTATCCCCTGAAAATAATTAACTACTTTGTGGCGGCGTCATCCTAGATGTTCCCGCCATAGAGGTACAGACACAACAAACCTATATAATGCCCCTTTTAGCTCGCAACACAACATCGCATTTTTCAGCCCACTCCTAGTGTTTAATTTTCCTCTTCCTGTGTACAGTTTGCATACTATTGTGAGTGACTTCAATCATGCGTCCACTTTGTCACTTACTATGTTTGATCAGACTTGCTTCTGTGTTTTTCCCATCAGTGGCGGCTCCAGTTTATATAAAGTTGAAACCAAACATCATGATTTGCTCTCCCCGAAACTGCGTGCTACAATTTTAAGTAGCGATCATTGTCTGCTTCTTTTAAGGCACAAGAAATCTTCTTTATTGTTTATCTTTTATCTTCTTTATTAATGAAACTAGAACGCACCAAGTTTCCTCAGAAAACTGCTAGGTGGGGAAGTTGACCGAAGGTGGAAGGATTCGAACCCGCGACCGGCCATATCTGTGTGGCCACCGCCAGCCTTTCATTCGTTCAGGCAAATAGCTCAAACCCGAATTGGCCTCCAAAACGTTTCACAAAATGGCCACACTTTTTTCAGAAATCCCTTCCAGTCGTATCTGCTTGTTTCCCTTTAGAACAGATGATCAACGACAATGTCGAACATTTCAAGATGGATAATGCAATTCTTGATATCTACAGTTCATTAGCAAAACTATTTGTCTCAATTGGCCGTATTGTCACCCAGAAACCAAAATCTCTATGAAGATGCAAGGGGAATTTTTACAAATCTCATAATAACTTAAGCCTGTGGTAAATTTCCAAACTAATAAAAGCTGAAATCAAACGCATCGACACTACATTTGCCAGCCAACCCCTGAGTGATAACAGCAACGGATTCCTACCCCTCCGAAATGTCTTTCATCAACTAAAAACACTTGCTAAGGTTGATTCTATGAAATATAAAGGATTTAATCTTGATGAAAATCTGAAGTGGACTTCTCACGTTTCTGTCAATGTAAAGAATCTCTGGCGGTTGTCATTTCAAATCAGGAAGCTTAGACACAACACAGTGAAGCAAAGCATCATCCCCCAATTTGTCTAATATTGTTTTTCCAATCCTTCTTTGTTCTTCTCTTGTTATATATCCAGAATATTTCAACCTGATCCACTTTCCGTTGTATACCCTACAGAATCACTAATTATAGGAAAGCCACTGCCCCATGTTCAGCATTTTGATAAACCTTGACCGGGTTTTAGCCGAAATCCCGAGCAACCAACCACAATGTTATGAATGTTTCCCGATGAGTTTTAACCACTACTTTGCAAGGTGGTGAGTGCATACATATTTCTCCTATTTCATTTTTTATCCTCACGTTTTTTGACTGAAATGCGACATTATATCTTGAGCATAAGTTTCTACTATGCAATACACTACAACGTTTTTCAGTATGATCGTAGCCTTCCGTACGCTTCTAATTCATATCCGAGATCTTCCCATAAAGATGGAACCTCGCGCGATTTATGTATTAAACAGTTGCAACTGTATTAATGTGTCTCTTCTTTAGGGTTGGCTGTTGCATTAGCTGGATCAGACAGTCTGGGTTTCCACACTTGTCCTATCAGTAGGTTGCTTCCGGTAGATTGACTGACCCCAAGTTGACTTTTTTACCATTTCCCTACTTTGCAACTATCCTTAAATACGCCGCTTCGTCGACGTTCGAGGCCAGTTTGATTTGCCAATGATTGTTCCTCGCTGATGATAACTACCGCTTGTCGCTTCTATTTTTTGCCCATACTTTTTCTTTCTACTTTCTAAATTACTCTGTTTCAAACGACTGAAAAGGCATTTAACTCCGTTGAGTCCCCTGTATTATATGACCATGCAGCCTGCGGGCACCTCGATAGACTTCGGGAAGTAAACCAAAAAGATTACCGCCATACTTCGCTCCTCAAGATATTTTCATCCTCTCCGGTATTTACTCTGCACAGATTTGCAAACATAGTTTTATGCATGTCGATTATAATCACAATAACGCATATTTCTCGATTTGCAAGAGGCATGCGCAAGACAAGATCAAGTTTTTGCCAGGATTATGCACAGACAATGCGAATCATATAAATCAAAAGGGAAAATGGGGGAGAGCAACGCCGTGTTATTTAAGAAGTTAGTTAGTTAGTGTATATTTCTCGACATCCGAAAGTCGTGAGCAGGGCAAGATCAAAATTGTGCAAAGAGGGCATATTGCAGACGCGGAAAACGGAAACCAGAGATGCAATGCAATGTGTTTTCGCTCACAGGATCATAGCAGGTAATGGGATCCGATGGGCAGGAGGTCTTGGGTTTTTATTCAAAGCTATGCAATGATTCGCCAAGATTTTTTTATGGCTGAATACCAGTCTTGCACTTCAAGTAAAACTACTTTTTAATACGTCAAAATTGTGCATCGCGGGCGCCAGATTTGCCTGAAAGACAATGGCTATGGCCGCCATTTGGCCGGGATCCTCGGAAAACAAGAGGGTTATATGATGAAGATGAAGATCAATATGGATGTGATGGCGAGACGGAGATGAGCCAAAATCAGAATGAATATCATACAAAGCAGCATAGAATGCAAAATATCTGGGAGCGCATTCCGTTCGGCAGGGAAAGCGGCAACACGGGATTGGAATTATGCCGTCGTAATACTATTCCATGAGGTTTGTTTTGAGCAATTTTGATTTCATCATTTTCAGCTGTGTCGAGAGATGGGGGCGGGGTTGGAAAAGAAGAAGGAAAAAGGTAATAAAATAACGTAATGGCTGGCGGACTCGTATGAAGAACAGTTGCTAAGACCAACGGTCTATTCCCAAAGTTCGCAGACCAGAGTAGAAGTTGATGGCATCAGTCTTGTATTTCTTCCGCCTTTGACGACATTTTTAGTTTAAGGGTATGAACAGACTCCTAGATGGTGCGCTCTGAACCTCTCCGGAAGAACACACGCATTTCTGTGCACGTCTGCACATTCAACGTGCTGCATTTGACAAATATGTACATCAGCAGTCCTCAAGTCTTTTCGCTAATCTCTCACCCGCAAATGACATTTTGTTGATGGTCGTGTAGCTGATTGCTATGGTCTTGAAATGTTTTTATTTTCATTGCCAGAGAAATATACCATTATGATCCGATAGCCAACTTTTGCACCCGTCTTTGTCAAAGGTATGCAAGCAACACGCGTTTAATGATAATAAAATTGCAACCCACCTGACACCAGTAAAAAAGGAAGCTTAGAGGTGCCGTAAAATCTCATTTGACTGACATCCAAACTATTCAAAGTCCACTCAACCATGGTTCAAAGACAAAGTGCCCTCTGTGGTGCCTAGGAAACCCGCAACTCCCACTGAATTGGATACAAACAACCCTTCGTCTTCAATAAGCCGCATAGTGAGCGCCCCATTGTACCTCTATTCAAACTCTATCCACATTTACAAGCAGAGACATAGTATTTCAAGACTTGATTTAGAGGTACCACTAAACCCTAAACACAGCTCTCGACATTATATTACCAGCTGAGTTTTATCCGCCAAAACTCCACCGACGAAGGGCACACCACTTGCCTTCCCAACTGGAAGAATCTGCAATACGACAAGCAATCAAGGAAAGCGACTAGCCGCACTAAGGCCAACAGGTTTTCCATGTTCTAGGAGCAACATCACGTTACACTTATTCAAAAGTTATTCACCTTTGTCTGGTGCCCAGCAAACTTGTAACTGTGCAAACCAAGACCCACACAAAAGCTCAGACTTAAGGTCATTTAGTACAGCATCGAAGTCTTGGAGTTTCACTGCCTCCCGCCAAACAGATATGCAAAAAGGCACCATTAGTTTAAGTTCTCCAATTTCTACAGAAAAACAAATGCGCCTGTTGCACCTCATCCACTCCCGAGAGTGCGTCTCGTCATGAGCCTAGAGTAGCCGGCCATAAACCGTCCTATATGTGAATGCCATCTCTCCGTCACCTTCGGTCCCCGCACAACATGCGTTTACCTGCACATAGTGACGCCAAGATATGAAGTTCTCTAATCCTATGAGAAAATAGTGCCTTAAGCGCCCTCTCATTTTCTCAGCCACGTCACTTCCGAAATCATTCTCCACTATGATCTACACAGTGGAGCAACCCGACATGTCAGAAGCCTCTACTCATTGACGATCATGTTTAAAAGCACCCCATGAACCACAGGCGGATTACAGCAACCAATTCGTCATTTCAGCCGTGGCCACAACCATTAATCTAGCTCGAATAGCCTCACATTACTGTTACTGCTTAGATAACATTTTGATAAAATTAAACAATTATTGGTTCATTCTAACTTGTCAAAAGAACGCAAGCGACGATTATTAGTAGGCAGTTCCTGAAATCGAAACTCTTAAGTAGTAGATCAATAGCGGTAGCTTCCTTGGACCCTCGAAATTTCATATATAATTTTGGAACTTTAGGCCATATCTTCGATCGCACCCTTTTCCTCTTCGATGGCGAAATCAAGATCGTCCACTGCTTCCCAATTGACTTTGGCAGTGTAATTAATAGATTGAGCTTCGTCTTGGCTGCCGCAACAGCCTGAAGTGCTTATTGGGCTATAATTACTTTGGTAAACTGGGATCATAGCTTGAGGACATAAGCCACTCATGGGTTATTTCGATCCGAACAATCCCAAAATAACCATTTCACCTAGGGTTTGCCTTCTGGGACTCCACCATTACAGTGCACTGAAGCTAATCGAGCATGACCCTATTAGAAAAGGCAAAGACAACTGTCCATGTACCTGGCTATCTCCCTATTCAGTGTCCGGTTAAACACTCTCTTCGTCTATTGAGATAAAACCTGGTTCCTTTCCTTGATTGAATCCTTTTAGTCTATCCCAAAGTACGCAATTCTGAAAGCGTTCCATTTTACAGCAAGCGAAATTGCTTCACTAGGCATCTTCTTGGCTGATCTGTTGCCTTTAGCTACAGAAAAAATTCCTTGGTTCTTTAAGATGGAACCTCCTTGAATAAGCGGAATACAGACTATTCTTGTTATTTGGCAACTTCCTTCTTAGGCCATTTGTCTCCATCTATGTCCTATCCTTTGGGCCAATTTGGCCTACTTACTCCGACGCCGACCACGTAGAATTCAGGACAACATAGCAAAACCTGCCACGAGTCCGCAATTCTTTCTCTCATTATGTTTCAAGCTTGGAGATAAACTCCCGCATTCTGTCCGCTGTCTTCCAACAAACGCCAGTTCAAAGTTTCCCCTGAAGAAGATCACACAGTCAACCAATTTACGCAGCTGACCTATTCCTCTGTCTTGAAAGACAGTACTTACAACGTCCGCTAGATTACTTAACGGCCATTGAGCTCGCATATAGTTTTTCATATTCCATTGGAACCGATAAATCGAATGACGATTAGCCTTGATGTCTAAGATGGATTTTCGCTAGCGTGTCGCTTATAGTTTCATGAGGACTCCAAAGCTCGCAGTTAAGCCGTTTATTTACCCATGTTCTGCGTTCTACCTGAAGGATTTCTTAGCCAGCTTTCATTTTTCCACTACTGTTTTTCCCACGAATCCTTTACCCCAAAAATGAGAGAACGAAAATTTTCACATCATCCTTTTCTGTTTGAAGACGATATAAACATTTTATACAGAATTGCACCTAGTGACCTCAAAACCATGAAGGATAATGTAAAAATGATTTATATATATCGGTATATTTCTGGAATAATTTGAGAGGCATGCTTGGTTGCTTTATCAAACGTTACAGGGGTACTGCACGTCACACCAAACAAGGAAGTAAACATTTGGGTACAAAATGATAGGAAATAGCAAAACTGGCATGCTTAGAGGAACACGGTGTTTACACGCACCAATGATGCGCATCGCAGGTGCAGAGTACAATCATAAGGTGGCGGCGGTTGTGGAGGTGTCTGCAGTAGTCTGATTTAACGGGTGTACAAAATGGACATGAATGTTAAACTGTCATGAAGAAAGTCTCCAGAGACCTTGAGGGAAGGGTAAAAACTTGTGGAAAAGCGGACAAAACAGCTGGCGGAGAGAGTATTGTTGGCCAACTGACAACCTGTATTAGGTGGATATTGAAAAAACGTCGGTCATTTAACCATGGATCCTGGAGCCAAGAAAGTACTTAAAAGCCATTTGAAAGTGCGGAGGGACGAAGAACACTTGTAAAGAGTTTTGGCCAACCATTTTTCGAAGACGTGAAGGATGGAAACGTCGTCAGCATTGAAGAAAGCGAGGATTGATATGATATACTGTGAATAATATATCTGACGCTGGTAAGCCAATGTAAAACAAAAACGTGTTTCTTTGCTCTTTTGTTTGCGTTTGAGGGCTTGGCTGATAGCAAATGCTGGTATAGCGATAGCCGCGCCTGCCGAGGAGAAAATTGGGGGTGATGTTCGCGATAGACGATGGTAGCGGCATCTAGAACAAGAATTTTAGTGTGGGTGTCTTCGTGGCAGTTGGATGTCCACGAGGCGGGCATGTTAGGCACGACCGGGTAGCTTTAGCAGTAATTTAGTGTAGTTGGGAGAACTTCTCCGCTCAAAGAATCGCAAGCGTTGTGGATCGGATTGTTTCGTCTCGATTTCTAAGCATACGTGCAACAAGGGCATCATGTTAGGGTGGTGAATTATACGAATTGGAAGCAATGTCCACTTCATCGCGGCCCGTGGAAAAGGTCGCATTTGTCCGTCCTGGGACAGTTGGTGTGAGCCTTGGGTCAGCCTGCTTTCGCGGTGTGTTGAGACGTGCAAGTATGGGGCTAGAAACTGGATTGTGTGCTCTTGAGAGGACACGAGTGCCAAATAATCCGATCCACAACGCTTGCGATTCTTTGAGCGGACAAGTCCTCCCAACTACACAGAATCGTTCCTTTTGCTGACCGAGCTATAAACTTCCTCTTTAACGTCGTCAGTCAACGTGCAAATTACTTTTCTGCCTATAAACGTGCCAACCACTTTGCACTTTAGAAGGGTATGTCCAAAACGAATGGTTTATTTGCCCCCGAATTTCAGTCGTTTTGCTCGCATCTGCGTCTACCCTTCTTGCAGTAGTATGGGGTCCGCGGAAACAGCTGACGAGGAGCCGTGCTCATAGAACTAGGCTCGTTAGGTTCCAGGTGAAACAAAGGTCGGTGGGGAAAATTACCAGTCTTTAAGGGGCTACCGTGCTCCTTTCATAGAACAATGCCACCAGTGTTGCCTCATGGCGACAATAATGCTGGCCTGGAAGGTAAGAACAAATTAAAATTTATTAGAGAAATTTGGCCTCTAGCAGCCCATGAAGTCCCCATTAATTCAGAATCTCTGGATGCCTGCCTAATGATTATCATTATTAGAATTTTGCCCCGGTAATTGCAGGGATTAGGGATCGTGGCATATTGAGGACCCAAGACATTTTTCAACCACGTTAATTTTCAACTGTCCTCCCCCTACCCCATACAGTCAATCTAATGCGGACTTTTGTTCTCACGATGTTCTGTTGACCATATTATCGTGATGAATAGCTGAACTGAAATCCCATAAATAATTTGGAAGGCCAGTCGCATCTACCTAATCTAAGCTTTTAATTCATCTCCCACAATTCCGGCACTGATAACCATCTCCTAACTTCTACCGCCGGCTTGAAAGGATCCATCGGCAACCGCTAAAGATAGCTGAAAAATGTCCTTAGGGAATATAGCAAATGGCTGTTCAACTTGCCGAGCGTGGAGACCACCAAACTGACCCGAATCTTGCAGTTTTCCATTCTCCAATTAACATTTTTTGCCCGTATATCGAGTGCTTAGGACCACAAAGTTCTTTCTAAAAGGAAGGTTTATGACAAGTCAAATGGGTCGTCATAGGCACCCACGAAAACCGTCACTGGAGACACGCACAAGGCACACATGATTGTGTCCCCTGTCAAATAATGAAGCTTTGGTAACGAATTTTCCTCCAGTTGATATCGTATGAAAGACTAACTCCAGTGGCCAGTTTCGAGCAGTACGCCCTGTAGTAATTGATGTCTAAGTGGCACCAGCAAAACAACACACGCGCTGACAAACTACGACAGAATTTGGGAAAATGCGTGCATGGTTCGAAAGCAAAAATCGCGAACAGTCCGGCACATTGTGGTGTACGCTCCGGCTACCTTACTTCTCGAAATTACTAGTTGCGCGACTCTTTGACCAAACATGTAATTAGTTTGCCGCCATTGTCCCTTCTGAGTATTCATGGGAAATCCAGTTTGGTTTCAGTTTTTTGTTCCATGTCCCTCTGTTACGTCTTCTGGCAGGGAAGGTTATCTTGGACGGCTTTGCTCAGACAAAGCAGACAATTCGGTTACCCGTTGTCAACACCCTCCCCTGGAAATCACCATTTCAAGTGGAGGTAGAATTCAGAAACCATCCAAGGCCATTTGCTTTGTTGGATTGATAGTTCCCAACAACCTCTACGCACTCCCATGCAAACATCGTGATGCAAGGTAATCCCAAATCTCAAAATGAGTCCTGCTTGCAATAGACCTGAACTCAGAGATAGTCCGCGTGCACTCTTGACAACCCCAGACCTTGGTTCCCAGCCGTATTAAAGTTGAAACTGATATTAGCTTATCTGCAGTGTTTCTCACATTTTCCGTTTGCCAGCAGCCAGGGAACACAAAATTCATCAACAAATTCCTGCCCCAACCGCTTTATCCGCCAATCGGTAAACGTGGGGTTCTTAATATGTACCCAGTTAGCTATTTTAATTCTATCACATCACATCAAAATGCCAAAATTGTGGTTCACTCACGGTGCATTACTCACATCCCCCAAGTTTCTTCAAAACACAACTTAATTTCACTCAGTTCATGACTACTCCAGTCTTCGCCCATTTACTCTCTCTATTTCCTTGTCACAAATTCTTCCATTGAAGTGTCTTGTTGTACATTGTCTGTTGCTTTTCGTCTGGTGGCCGGTACTGAGCCTTCTTGGTCATTCCATAAGCTTTCTTCCAAACCACCCAGAAAATTTGTTTTCAGTCTTTCCAACTTTGTTCCCAAACCCTTTATGTTCTGGTTCTCTACCAAGTTTGATTCACTTTTACAACCGCTTCTTTGAGTACTTCGGTATGTCTAACGCCAACGTCCCCTCTTATTTTCTAAGGCAACGTTTTGTCCATAAGCCTATTTTCATATCTACATTACTTTGACTCAACCGCAAGCTTTGCCGGGCTGGTAAGGTTTGCATTTTCCGTCAAAGACTAGCGGATAAATATGCATCAAAGGATCAAGCGAACGGATATGCGCAGTAGTTCACGTTCAAAGCCATAACCTATAGGTCACTTAGGATTTTCATGAGTTTTGGTTTGGCTCATTGAAAAGCTACTACTATATTCCCTCTCATCTTTTGCAACCCATTCAACTTTGCTCCTCAGTGCGACTTTGGATATCTGCCCTCTTTAAACTTTACTGTTCTCCATGCATGCAGATTTGATTCTGCCCCGCTGAGTTCTCTTGAGAACAGAGAATTGAATGAATTATCGGATCAGGCTGCCCACATGACCCAGCGACGTGAGTTTTCTAAGTGTGCACTTGGCTAGAGTTTCACCGCCGCCGTGAACCAGGGCTAGTTTTGCCCTAGTCGTATGAATAACCAAGATTCTCGCGGATACAAAGAATGAATAGGTATCCCACTTAAAGAAGACTTATCCACTATTTTTAAAACTGTAAAGCATGTGAGACTGGTTCACATTACCTAATTTTGTTCGTTTAAATAATACTGAACAAGAATGTTTACTGAAATATCCTCTGATCTATCAAATTCACCTGAAACTGGTAGCGCCCTCTGAACTATCATGGCTCAACTTATCGGTTTCCGCAAACTGGCCTCATTTTGATTTTGTAACCAGTAACTGGTTTGTGCATTTGCGGACTTCAGGGTTCAGGTTCAATAAACGAGGGGTGTTCTATTGCCACTTTGATTTTTCATCGCTCAAGACACAGAACTGAGAGTTCCTTTTTCCCGCGACTGCTACCTATTTCCTATCTTAGGCAAAAAAGCTAAAAGTTGAAAAATATGACACGTTCCATGGTTTCGTAAAGAAACCACATATATATGCGGCTATCGCCACAGTATTTTAGTAATGCATGTTATAATGCCCAATAACATAAGATACAGCGAAAACTTAGGCTTTGGTTTTGAAATCACCCGGCTTACAAAAATCCAGGCATAATTCTATGGATTTCGGAGAAGTGCGTTGACACAGCAAGCATGAGTCGGGGATCATATCTAGGAAAATGAATGGTAGCATGATAAATAATTGGCAAAGATGAAGTGTGACCGTTAAACATTGTGCAATATTTTGCAACAATAACGAAAACATCACCTTGGTTTGCTCGCAAACATTTCCTTCCAAAATTGTCAAAGAATCCATGGTGCTCTAAGTTGGTCTTGGCAAACTTCCCAGATGCGATTTGTGTTGAAAACTAACCGATGATTTTGTTGAAGCCTCTTACTCCGATTTTTGACCAAATGATCGTTTATATGACATACGTTTGGCATTAGCGCAGAAGCCGGATGATGATCAAAATCGCAACAATTTGTAGCTGCGATCGGCTGGTCAACTTTTTCAAAATGTTATCCTGCGGTGACAAAGATAATTTCATCTAACCAATGAAGACGTTTTGCAATCACCAATCAGGTGAACAAGTTTCCCCATCTCTGTATTCTTGACTTATTCACATATTTGCTTCTCCAATGGAAGTGGCCAGTTTAAGTCTTGTGGTAAATTTGGAACCTTTGTTCTCATGGGACGGTGTTAAGTTGACAGAAAACTTGCACTTCGTGGCCAAAAGTGCTTTGGACAGCCTCTCCTTTAGTTAGCAGCCTTGTAATGTTCTAGCCCAGCAGGCCATTATTTTCGCAAATTTGTCGTAGTTGGAGAAATGCTTTTCGAAGTTTTTGATCACCAAGCACAGACTAAAAATTTGTGTATCCGATTTACCGATGCTTTGCTAAACCCAGATTGCCACATTTTCAGTATTGACCTGTCTCTTTTTCAAAGACATAGACAATTTTACATGTTTTTGAGTAGGTAATAGTAACTGTCTGTGTACTTATTTTTCCCTTGACAAGTTCGTGCAGCTCTGGAGGTCCCCCTGCAGATCAAACCTTGAGTGACGCTTAGAGTGTTGGGTTTTTGTGTCATCCACTTTGTCTTAAACCATTCCGTTATTTGTCGTATGAGTGTTTTCCACGTCGGAAAATCTTTCCTCTCAAACAATGCATCGGAATTTTATTGAACACACTTTACGGACGACGATTCTGCTTTCTTCAAGACATTGGCTAACCATTGCATGCTGTTTGGTAAAACCCTTTATTCTTGGTCTTTTACTGTCTGTTACGGTGTTATTTCGCTACGTTGAACACATTGACTTGTTGTTTCTACTAGAGCCGTTTGTTTAATCATTCTGGACAACGTTTTTTGACTTAGTCTTTACCAAAACGCTCCAAAGACCGGAAGCTATAAAATTTTCAGAAGCTACCAGTCCATACTTCAGACGTATTCATATTATATTTTACCAAACAGCAAACCCAACCAGTTACTCCGATTAAAACTAATCAGTGGATTCCCCAAGCCTTAGTTCTATGCCTGTTTTTGGTTTACTTCTGCATCCCTCATGTGACCATAGGTCACTTAACTTTGGGCAGCATTGTTGCATCAAACGATCATGCCTAACAGTTTACCGAAACGAAATAGTTCGACCAAAATAAACCAGACCTTTTTACTGGTAAATTTGTGAGATATACAGAGTTTCAAATAACTAAGAACTTCGGTCAGCGTCTGATAGCCCCTTTTATCCCAAAATATCAAGGTATAAGGTCATCGACCTCAAACGAATGATCGGCGACCTGTTCAGCAAAGTACAATCCATGAAAGACTCCTTGTCAAAAATCTCTCCATTAGCCTCACTGCTGTGCTGACGAACGCAGACGCCTCCTCAGCCAAGCTAAACCCATCCGAGAAAGGGATGCCATCACATTAGCGACCCTTAAAAATATTACTAATGCTACTTGCGCTATTTTCGACAACGTTACTACCGGGATTCTAATATAAACGGGAAGACACTGCACAACATGCCCCATCACAGATGCTACTGCACCAGGCTCCACGAAGACCCTAAAGTTATCCATGTCTAATAAATTTTAAGTTCCTAACGAAATCTCAACCCCAATGTTCACTAAAGGTAGTCAAACGGCGGCAAAGTCTAGGCCTTCAAGTATATGCTGCCATCGTGATCACCTGGGAGAGCTGCTGAGCCACCTCTGGGCAATAGTTCATCTAAATCGAGTTACCTGCGACGAGGGGGATATATAAGCGATGACCGACAAGGGGCACTTACGTATTTGCTGATCTACCTCGTGCTTGTTAGCGCCATTACCGCTCAGCCTTTGTAAAATCACTTCCAGCTTGGGCTAAATCTGAAACTGAAAAATACGTGCATCGCCAAAGAGCAGGTTCCCACGACAATCTTGCCACGGAAGCACGCTTCTCTGATAGAGCATCAAAAAGTACTTCCGTGATACCCTCAGGGCCAATCCCCACAGAGGACTTGGACTTGGGTGAAACCCATTTTATTGCGCCACCTGAACTAGCCCTTGCGTTCCCAAATTTCACTGACTCCAAATAATCTAACGTCAGGTAAAAAACGCGGGAACAAAAGTGCGCTACAAAACAAACAAGCAATAACGCAATTGCCTAATTCCCTGCCCTCAATTTTTTCTTATCTGCCTAACCAGGGTCCAACTGCCAGATTAATTCCCAAACGCAGTCCAATTGTTTCATCCTCAATGGACACGTCTGAGTCAGTTTCCCAGTCATTCATACCTCAAGAAACAGTAAAGTCGCCGAACCATATGCAGCACTTGTTAGTCCCAACCATACATGGGACCGAATCAAGTTCACCTCAGCACGACGCGATACCCTCCATACGCCATTTCAGCTCAGTTGGCAATTTAGAACTTCCACACTACCTTTTACCCCTCCTCGTCCTCAATTCGGCGAGGCGTTTATCGCTATTTCCGCACAACGCTTCTTATATAGCAAAGAAAATACATTTTACAAATCATGGAGAATTGCCTCAGTGATAAGATTTCAGAAAATGCTTTTCCCACTCCCAAAAGTTATTCATCTGGAGAAATGGTCGCCCTTCTCAGTGTGGGAGCGGCTGCCTTGCATAAGTTCGCGGTTCAATAACAGCCTTATTGTGGTAAGGTTGCAAATTAAACTGCATCCAAGTTGACATGTGGCTTTAGGATTATATTAGTAATAATAATGATGTATCTATCAAGGTTTGCCTAGAAGCATGCAGGCCTTACGGTCTTAATGTACAGAGATGTCAACGGGAGAAAGGTCCGTTGAGGTATTAGACAGAATAATTTCTTAAGAAAAATAATAACGGTAAAATTATGGGGTCGTGCCATGGACTCGAAAGTGAACAGTCAGCCCACTGCTTGATGATAACGGGAATACAGAACGACATAGAAAGCCTTGGGTCGAAAAGAACCAATGGGCAGAATCGACCTTGACGTAATCAGCAGTCGACTGACTTTGCAGGGACTGGTAGCCCCCGACATATGAGGTAGGAGCTCATCAGCAATAAAAGCAAACTGTTAAGCTTTTGTTTTGGGCTCCTTTAGAAGTAGAAGAAGGTGATAACTACGTTGAACGCCAGTGGAAATCAAATAAGAGCAACATGTTAGCAGTGACATACTACGTTGCACCACTCCGCAGAACCAGGCAAAATGGGCTAGGGTCATGGGGAAATAATAGAAAACAAGAGCTAAAACGGGAAAACAGAAACCATTCGTGAAATATAAAATCAGCCTGGCTGCCAAGACCACCCGACTTACACAATGAGGAGAAAGAGAATGCCGGGCTTCCAGCGACAACGCCGAACTCTCTGCGAGGGGCACATCGTTTATCCCGCTAAAGACAAACCTAAAGCCTATTGCATTTATGTGCACCCCGATGCAGTCCTACGAAACTCCGTGGGCGGAGGAAAGAACCACAAAGGAACTAGATCGACCAGCAGCCATGAAAATGTTGAGTGTCTGATGGGTTATTTACAAGCCGTATACAGTCTAGACCAAGGGGTTCAAGGGAAAACACTAAGTTACGGCACCCTTATGGTGAGAACGCCGGATGAGGAGGTCGCGGAGGAAGAAGTGCGGGAGAGCCTAAAATAAATAGATGGACAGAAAGCGACAAGGCATAACGGGATCCACTCGGTGATAGTACGGCCTCTGGCAGAGATACTGCCGAAATCTTTCCACCTGCTCTTTAATGCATTGCTGGATGAAGGGAGGCCTCCTGCGGACCGGTTGAGGTCGACAGTCACCAGAGCGCATAAAGGCTGGGAAAGACGCAACTGTAGCAAGACCGCTTAGTCTGACATCCATCCTTCCAAAAACTTTTGAAAGATCCTGCTCGACAGGATAGTCAGCCATCTGAAGGCCACAGGTTAATGATGGTGGGTCAACATGATTTTTGGCACAAACGCTCATCTCTAACCAAATTGATTCCCCTCTTGCATGCTTATGATTTGCCTGAACGATTCCATCTGCATGTAGAAGCCGCTACTCTGGCCAGGGAAATCCAGCTTTGTATTGAAACAATACCCCTGAGTTTTTTGTTGTTTCCGACCTACTTAAGAGTAGAAATACGAGCCAAGCTGGACGAGCTTCTGCTTGATTGTACGATTCGCCTCCGTGGAGTGCTTAAACCTGGTGACGGTGCGAAGCCTCCATTGCAGCACACGATCGCTTTATGTCGTTCCAGGTGATGACCACAAGATTTTGGAGTGCGTTCCAACTGACTTCAGAACATCAACCCAAGTCTTTCCCGTGCTGACCGTGGTAGATCACCATTCCAAACATGGCGTGCAGCCACCTACCGTGCAAGAAAATGTGGACCTAAAACTTTCCTTTCGGACGTTTCCGGTGAACGCATGGTGACGTCTATTGACTTGATCAGTCCCGCCTTGGCAAAGTGTGCATTGGTCGGCGGAAGCCCCCAAACTCATGAGCCAAATCACCCCGGTGAAACCTGGACACTGCCAGCTTCATTCAAGGGGACCCACGATAGAAACGGCGACACAGTGCTACCCATCCGCATCGTGAATACCAAAAGTACAAGGCAAAAGTAGAGGCCCCAGGTTAAAATTAACCCAAATTCCCGATCAGCCAATCCCACAACATTCCACTGGAATGTGCTCCCACGTAAGTTCACAACATTGGCGGGCAATTATAGTTTTAAGAAAGGCCAAGTGGGCAAACGATCTCTAAAACGAAAACAGATCTGACGATCACACCTGCGTTAGTTAATGCTTAGCTCCCGGCTCAATGTATCAATGTTGCTGTTTTCGCTCGCCTAATTCCACGTTGTGGATACACTCTTTCGTAGTTTCTCCCTTTATGGTTTTAATAACGTGCGTATATATCGGTTTATGGGAATCATTCTTTGAGGCGTGACTAAAATTTGATAACGAAGTATACAATAACACCAGGGGGAAGTGCTGGCATGAACACACACGTATTAAAATATAATGGATACTTACGTTTTGACACTACTCTAGATAGGTTGGAGCGTAGAGCTGGAATGGGGGGAAATTGCATCGAATAAAAGACAGCAAATCAAGTGCTCAGCTTGTTTAAGTACATCAGTGTTTAATGAAATGGAACAGAAAATGTGAAACTGGACGCCAGGGGAAAAAGACAACGTTGGTTTGACTTACATGGGACGGTGACATGAAAGGCGATCGACTGAGAAAAACAGAGAAAATTCCACAAATCAAGGGAATGAAGAAAGCAATCTAAAGGGTTTCACGATGAATGGGATATTTTGAGAGAGTTACAAAATTGAATAATATCGCAGAAGAAGGCGTTGGTTTCAAAGGCAGCAATTCAACCCGGATGGAATAAAGTGGAGATAAATTGAGACGGAAAGCGTAGTACAAAAAAAGTCACGGAAAAAGCCGAAATGCGTAGGGTAAAGAATGTGGAAGAAAAAAAAGCCTGATATTGCGAAGAAGAAGCACTTGCATTGCATAAATAAAAAAGGAAAAAAATACGTCGAACATCGGCTAGGTTTGCCGTTGGCATAACTGGGTATTCGACAGGGTGGCACTTGGTATGAGCTTTTTTGCAAGTTGAGAAAACCCAGCTTAGCTTGTCGTATTGGAAGTACAGCCCGCAAATATTTTTCCTGATGCCTTCACATGCACAATGGAACCATTTGCTACACGTGTCAGTCTAAATCCCCGCTATGACCTTGTCTTTGGAGCATCGTGTCCAGGGCCTTACACCGAGCTTCTGGCCTGTAGTTCCCTCCTATTCGGCCCACACAAGACTAGGGCGGCCGCGAATCAAATGAAAATGGAGGAAAAGACAATCACTTCTAGCCGGAGTCGAGAAGGGCGAACGCTCTAGAGAAAAACTCGTGGAACAAAGATGAAAAAATGCTGACTGTTAGGAAGAAAAACGTTTAGATAACGTGAATGGAAGATGGAAACACGTGCTAATGTATAGATGACGCGCTGTTTGAAGACTATAAACGTGCAGATAATCAAAAATGACATAATTTCGGCGTCCGCGGGATTTTGGGTGTCAGAATGTACCGAATGACAGTGGACACTGTACACAATAGGGACAAATGTAGGTGGCAATTATGATTTAGCGGATCTAACGATGTAAATTTTACTGGCATTACTACTTGCGAGGCAAAGAACGAGGCAGTGCAAACCACGGATATATGCGGGAAATTTGAACGCGGGAATGTCCATGCCTACCGCAAGATAAGCCGCAGAAATACGACATGACACATGGCTTGGTGTACATTATACACCTTAAGGTGGCCCATTTGCACCCTTGGGTCCCAAGAGCAGCAACGTGACTGCCTTACGTCCTGATTGATAACGTACGACATATATTTGGGCAGCATACGGGCAGCGGCTTGGCGATAGTCGAACAATGTGATTTCAGTAGAACCGGATGGATAGTGCGTGGATAAAAGCAGCGTTACTCGGATGCCCTGAATCTGTTTGCTAGGGCCAGTCGGAGGGCACGGACAAAAATTTGGGAGGGCGAGCCGATGGGAGGCCTGAATAACGGGAGAGAAATAGAGGCAGACGGTCAGAAATGCGTACCAGCTGCCGTCAGGGACAAGCCGACAAGAGTAGAAAAGTGGTTGAGTGTGTGAAGATGGTTAGGCGGTTTTTTATGCCACGGGGTGATTACTACCTGTCTCTTATACACA